>CM059429.1:168481039-168727773 GCA_030390025.1 Squalus acanthias | reverse complement strand
AAAAACACTCGCACACACACACTGACAAACACTCGCACACACACACTGACAACACCCACACACAGACAAACACTCGCACACAAACACTGACAACACTCGCACACACACACCGACAGCACTCGCACACACACACTAACACTCGCACACACACACAGACAAACACTCGCACACAAACACTGACAACACTCACGCACACACACACTGACAAACACTCGCACTCACACACACACTGACAAACACTCACACTCACACTGAAAAACACACAAACACGCGCACACACACACAGAAAAACACTCGCACACACACACTGACAAACACACTCACACTCACACTGACAAACACTCGCACACACACACCGACAACACTTGCACACACACACTAACACTCGCACACACACTGACAAACACTCGCACACACACACTGACAACACTCGCACTATCACACACTGGCAACACTCGCACACACACCCTGACAACACTCGCACAGACACACTGACAACACTCGCACACACACACTGACAAACACTCGCACACACACACAGACAAACACACTCGCACACACACAAACACTCGCACACACACAGACAAACACTCGCGCACACACACACTGACAAACACTCGCACACACACAAACACTCGCACACACTCACACTGACAACACTCGCACACACACAAACACACACGCATTCGCACACACAAAGAAACACGCGCACACACACAGACAAACACTTGCACACACACATTGACAACACTCGCACTCACACTGAAACACACTCACACACAGACAAACACTCGCACACACAAACACTCGCACACACACACTGACAACACTCGCGCACACACACTGACAACACTCGCGCACACACACTGACAACACTCGCACGCACACACACTGACAACACTCGCACACACACACCGACAACACTCGCACACACACACTAACACTCGCACACACACACTGACAGCACTCGCACACACACACTGACAGCACTCGCACACACACACTGACAGCACTCGCGCACAAGCTGACAGCACTCGCGCACAAGCTGACAACACTCGCGCACACACTGACAACACTCGCGCACACACACACACTGACAACACTCGCGCACACACACTGACAGCACTCGCGCACACACACACTGACAGCACTCGCGCACACACACCCTGACAACACTCGCACAGACACACTGACAACACTCGCACACACACACTGACAAACACTCGCACACACACACAGACAAACACACTCGCACACACCAAACACTCGCACACACACAGACAAACACTCGCGCACACACACACTGACAAACACTCGCACACACACAAACACTCGCACACACTCACACTGACAACACTCGCACACACACAAACACACACGCATTCGCACACACAAAGAAACACGCGCACACACACAGACAAACACTTGCACACACACATTGACAACACTCGCACTCACACTGAAACACACTCACACACAGACAAACACTCGCACACACAAACACTCGCACACACACACTGACAACACTCGCGCACACACACTGACAACACTCGCGCACACACACTGACAACACTCGCACGCACACACACTGACAACACTCGCGCACACGCACCGACAGCACTCGCGCACACGCACCGACAGCACTCGCGCACACGCACCGACAGCACTCGCGCACACGCTGACAGCACTCGCGCACAAGCTGACAACACTCGCGCACACACACACACTGACAACACTCGCGCACACACACTGACAGCACTCGCGCACACACACACTGACAGCACTCGCGCACACACACACTGACAACACTCGCGCACACACACTGACAGCACTCGCACACACACTGACAGCACTCGCACACACACACTGACAGCACTCGCACACACACACTGACAGCACTCGCACACACACTGACAACACTCGCGCACACACCACTGACGGCACTCGCGCACACACACTGACGGCACTCGCGCACACACACTGACGGCACTCGCGCACACACACTGACGGCACTCGCGCACACAACACTGACGGCACTCGCGCACACACTGACAACACTCGCGCACACACACACACTGACAGCACTCGCACACACACACTGACAGCACTCGCACACACACACTGACAGCACTCGCACACACACTGACAGCACTCGCACACACACTGACAGCACTCGCACACACACTGACAGCACTCGCACACACACTGACAGCACTCGCACACACACTGACAGCACTCGCCACACACACTGACAGCACTCGCACACACACAGACAGCACTCGCACACACACTGACAGCACTCGCACACACACTGACAGCACTCGCACACACACTGACAGCACTCGCACCACACACTGACAGCACTCGCACACACACTGACAGCACTCGCACACACACTGACAGCACTCGCACACACCAATGACAGCACTCGCACACACACTGACAGCACTCGCACACACACTGACAGCACTCGCACACACTCCTGACAGCACTCGCACACACACTGACAAGCACTCGCACACACACTGACAGCACTCGCACACCACACTGACAGCACTCGCACACACACTGACAGCACTCGCACACACACTGACAGCACTCGCACACACACTGACAGCACTCGCACACACACTGACAGCACTCGCACACACACTGACAGCACTCGCACACACACTGACAGCACTCGCACACACACAGACAGCACTCGCACACACACTGACAGCACTCGCACACACACTGACAGCACTCGCACACACACTGACAGCACTCGCACACACACTGACAGCACTCGCAACACACCTGACAGCACTCGCACACACACTGACAGCACTCGCACACACACTGACAGCACTCGCACACAACACTGACAGCACTCGCACACACACTGACAGCACTCGCAACACACTGACAGCACTCGCACCACACACTGACAGCACTCGCACACACACTGACAGCACTCGCACACACACTGACAGCACTCGCACACACACTGACAGCACTCGCACACACACTGACAGCACTCGCACACACACTGACAGCACTCGCACACACACTGACAGCACTCGCACACACACTGGACAGCACTCGCACACACACTGACAGCACTCGCACACACACTGACAGCACTCGCACACACACTGACAGCACTCGCACACACACTGACAGCACTCGCACACACACTGACAGCACTCGCACACACACTGACAGCACTCGCACACACACTGACAGCACTCGCACACACACTGACAGCACTCGCACACACACTGACAGCACTCGCACACACACTGACAGCACTCGCACACACACTGACAGCACTCGCACACACACTGACAGCACTCGCACACACACTGACAGGCACTCGCACACACACTGACAGCACTCGCACACACACTGACAGCACTCGCACACACACTGACAGCACTCGCACACACACTGACAGCACTCGCACACACACTGACAGCACTCGCACACACACTGACAGCACTCGCACACACACTGACAGCACTCGCACACACACTGACAGCACTCGCACACACACTGACAGCACTCGCACACACACTGACAGCACTCGCACACACACTGACAGCACTCGCACACACACTGACAGCACTCGCACACACACTGACAGCACTCGCACACACACTGACAGCACTCGCACACACACTGACAGCACTCGCACACACACTGACAGCACTCGCACACACACTGACAGCACTCGCACACACACTGACAGCACTCGCACACACACTGACAGCACTCGCACACACACTGACAGCACTCGCACACACACTGACAGCACTCGCACACACACTGACAGCACTCGCACACACACTGACAGCACTCGCACACACACTGACAGCACTCGCACACACACTGACAGCACTCGCACACACACTGACAGCACTCGCACACACACTGACAGCACTCGCACACACACTGACAGCACTCGCACACACACTGACAGCACTCGCACACACACTGACAGCACTCGCACACACACTGACAGCACTCGCACACACACTGACAGCACTCGCACACACACTGACAGCACTCGCACACACACTGACAGCACTCGCACACACACTGACAGCACTCGCACACACACTGACAGCACTCGCACACACACTGACAGCACTCGCACACACACTGACAGCACTCGCACACACACTGACAGCACTCGCACACACACTGACAGCACTCGCACACACACTGACAGCACTCGCACACACACTGACAGCACTCGCACACACACTGACAGCACTCGCACACACACTGACAGCACTCGCACACACACTGACAGCACTCGCACACACACTGACAGCACTCGCACACACACTGACAGCACTCGCACACACTGACAGCACTCGCACACACACTGACAGCACTCGCACACACACTGACAGCACTCGCACACACACTGACAGCACTCGCACACACACTGACAGCACTCGCACACACACTGACAGCACTCGCACACACACTGACAGCACTCGCACACACACTGACAGCACTCGCACACACACTGACAGCACTCGCACACACACTGACAGCACTCGCACACACACTGACAGCACTCGCACACACTGACAGCACTCGCACACACACACTGACAGCACTCGCACACACACTGACAGCACTCGCACACACACTGACAGCACTCGCACACACACTGACAGCACTCGCACACACACTGACAGCACTCGCACACACACTGACAGCACTCGCACACACACTGACAGCACTCGCACACACACTGACAGCACTCGCACACACACTGACAGCACTCGCACACACACTGACAGCACTCGCACACACACTGACAGCACTCGCACACACACTGACAGCACTCGCACACACACTGACAGCACTCGCACACACACTGACAGCACTCGCACACACACTGACAGCACTCGCACACACACTGACAGCACTCGCACACACACTGACAGCACTCGCACACACACTGACAGCACTCGCACACACACTGACAGCACTCGCACACACACTGACAGCACTCGCACACACACTGACAGCACTCGCACACACACTGACAGCACTCGCACACACACTGACAGCACTCGCACACACACTGACAGCACTCGCACACACACTGACAGCACTCGCACACACACTGACAGCACTCGCACACACACTGACAGCACTCGCACACACACTGACAGCACTCGCACACACACTGACAGCACTCGCACACACACTGACAGCACTCGCACACACGCTGACAGCACTCGCACACACGCTGACAGCACTCGCACACACGCTGACAACACTCGCACTCTCACACTGACAACACTCGCACTCTCACACTGACAACACTCGCACTATCACACACAAGCACTCGCACACACTGAAACTCTCGCGCACACACTGACAAACACTCGCACACACACACTGACAAACACTCGCACACACACACTGACAGCACTCGCACACACACTGACAGCACTCGCACACACACTGACAGCACTCGCACACACACTGACAGCACTCGCACACACACTGACAGCACTCGCACACACACTGACAGCACTCGCACACACACTGACAGCACTCGCACACACACTGACAGCACTCGCACACACACTGACAGCACTCGCACACACACTGACAGCACTCGCACACACACTGACAGCACTCGCACACACACTGACAGCACTCGCACACACACTGACAGCACTCGCACACACACTGACAGCACTCGCACACACACTGACAGCACTCGCACACACACTGACAGCACTCGCACACACACTGACAGCACTCGCGCACACGCTGACAACACTCGCACTATCTCACACTGACAACACTCGCACTCTCACACTGACAACACTCGCACTATCACACACTGACAAACACTCGCGCACACACACACAAACACTCGCACACACACTGAAACTCTCGCGCACACACTGACAAACACTCGCACACACACACTGACAAACACTCGCACACACACACTGACAAACACTCGCACACACACACACTGACAAACACTCGCGCACACACACACTGACAAACACTCGCACACACACACTGACAAACACTCGCGCACACACACACCGACAAACACTCGCACACACACACCGACAAACACTCGCACACACACTGACAAACACTCGCACACACACTGACAAACACTCGCACACTCGCACTGACAAACACTCGCACACTCGCACTGACAAACACTCGCACACTCACACTGACAAACACTCGCACACACACACTGACAAACACTCGCACACTCGCACTGACAAACACTCGCACACTCGCACTGACAAATACTCGCACACTCGCACTGACAAACACTCGCACACTCGCACTGACAAACACTCGCACACTCGCACTGACAAACACTCGCACACACACACAAACACTCGCACACATTGAAACACTCGCGCACACACACACCGACAAACACTCGCACACACACACTGACAAACACTCGCACACTCACTGACAAACACTCGCACACTCACACTGACAAACACTCGCATACTCGCACTGACAAACACTCGCACACTCGCACTGAAACACTCGCACACTCACACTGACAAACACTCGCACACACACACAAACACTCGCACACATTGAAACACTCGCGCACACACACACCGACAAACACTCGCGCACACTCACTGACAAACACTCGCACACACACACTGACAAACACTCGCACACACACACTGACAAACACTCGCACACTCACACTGACAAACACTCGCACACTCGCACTGAAACACTCGCACACTCACACAAACACTCGCACACATTGAAACACTCGCGCACACACACACCGACAAACACTCGCGCACACACACACCGACAAACACTCGCGCACTCACACTGACAAACACTCGCACACATTGAAACACTCGCGCACACACACACCGACAAACACTCGCGCACACACACACCGACAAACACTCGCGCACTCACACTGACAAACACTCGCACACATTGAAACACTCGCGCACACACACACCGACAAACACTCGCGCACACACACACCGACAAACACTCGCGCACTCACACTGACAAACACTCGCACACATTGAAACACTCGCGCACACACACACCGACAAACACTCGCGCACTCACACTGACAAACACTCGCACACATTGAAACACTCGCGCACACACACACCGACAAACACTCGCGCACACACACACCGACAAACACTCGCGCGCACACATTGAAACACTCGCGCACACACACACCGACAAACACGCGCACACACACACCGACAAACACTCGCACACACACCGACAAACACTCGCACACACACCGACAAACACTCGCACACACACCGACAAACACTCGCACACTGACAAACACTCGCACACATTGAAACACTCGCGCACACACACACCGACAAACACTCGCGCACACACACACCGACAAACACTCGCGCGCACACATTGAAACACTCGCGCACACACACACCGACAAACACGCGCACACACACACCGACAAACACTCGCACACACACCGACAAACACTCGCACACACACCGACAAACACTCGCACACACACCGACAAACACTCGCACACATTGAAACACTCGCGCACACACACACCGACAAACACTCGCGCACTCACACTGACAAACACTCGCACACATTGAAACACTCGCGCACACACACACCGACAAACACTCGCGCACACACACACCGACAAACACTCGCGCGCACACATTGAAACACTCGCGCACACACACACCGACAAACACGCGCACACACACACCGACAAACACTCGCACACACACCGACAAACACTCGCACACACACCGACAAACACTCGCACACACACCGACAAACACTCGCACACTGACAAACACTCGCACACATTGAAACACTCGCGCACACACACACCGACAAACACTCGCGCGCACACATTGAAACACTCGCGCACACACACACCGACAAACACTCGCGCACTCACACTGACAAACACTCGCACACATTGAAACACTCGCGCACACACACACCGACAAACACTCGCGCACACACACACCGACAAACACTCGCGCACACACATTGAAACACTCGCGCACACACACACCGACAAACACGCGCGCACACACACCGACAAACACGCGCGCACACACACCGACAAACACTCGCACACACACCGACAAACACTCGCACACACACCGACAAACACTCGCACACACACCGACAAACACTCGCACACACACCGACAAACACTCGCACACACACCGACAAACACTCGCACACCGACAAACACTCGCACACCGACAAACACTCGCACACCGACAAACACTCGCACACCGACAAACACTCGCACACCGACAAACACTCGCACACCGACAAACACTCGCACACCGACAAACACTCGCACACCGACAAACACTCGCACACCGACAAACACTCGCACACCGACAAACACTCGCACACTGACAAACACTCGCACACTGACAAACACTCGCACACTGACAAACACTCGCACACTGACAAACACTCGCACACTGACAAACACTCGCACACTGACAAACACTCGCACACTGACAAACACTCGCACACTGACAAACACTCGCACACTGACAAACACTCGCACACTGACAAACACTCGCACACTGACAAACACTCGCACACTGACAAACACTCGCACACTGACAAACACTCGCACACTGACAAACACTCGCACACTGACAAACACTCGCACACTGACAAACACTCGCACACTGACAAACACTCGCACACTGACAAACACTCGCACACTGACAAACACTCGCACACTGACAAACACTCGCACACTGACAAACACTCGCACACTGACAAACACTCGCACACTGACAAACACTCGCACACTGACAAACACTCGCACACTGACAAACACTCGCACACTGACAAACACTCGCACACTGACAAACACTCGCACACTGACAAACACTCGCACACTGACAAACACTCGCACACTGACAAACACTCGCACACTGACAAACACTCGCACACTGACAAACACTCGCACACTGACAAACACTCGCACACTGACAAACACTCGCACACGCACACACACGCACACACACACACACTGACAAACACTCGCACACTGACAAACACTCGCACACTGACAAACACTCGCACACTGACAAACACTCGCACACTGACAAACACTCGCACACTGACAAACACTCGCACACTGACAAACACTCGCACACTGACAAACACTCGCACACTGACAAACACTCGCACACTGACAAACACTCGCACACTGACAAACACTCGCACACTGACAAACACTCGCACACTGACAAACACTCGCACACACACACACTGACAAACACTCGCACAGTCACACTGAAACACTTGCACACTCTCACACTGAAACACTCGCACACACTCACACACACTGATAAACACTCTGACACACACATTATCAAACTCACACACTGACACACTCGCGCACAACCCCATGTGCAGCAAGACCTGGACAACATTCAGGCTTGGGCTGATAAGTGGCAGGTAACATTTGCGCCACACAAGTGCCAGGCAATGACTATCTCCAACAAGTGAGAGATTAATCACCTCCGCTTGACATTCAACGGCATTACCATCGCTGAATCCCCCACCATCAATATCCTGCGCTCTCTTCCACCTCCCTAGTTCGTCACTGTGTTGAAATCAAGACTCATCGCACAGTCTCTTAATCTAATTCATTCTCACAGGTACTTGATACTATGCCCATTGTTTTCCCTACATTCTACAACTCAAGCTTGGTGTCGACAATTGACTTCCTGATTTGCTTCATCTTCTCTCCTACTCTATCCAACCTTGATGATATCCTGCCCTGTGGAACCAGGCCCTGAACCCCTGGCCCTTGACCCTGCCCCGTGGGCCCCACACGGGGGAACACAACCCAACATTGGGGCGATGCAGATCCCCCAACACCGGGAATTGGAACCCCCCAGAGCACAGAACCCAATGCCGGCCCTGGGGACCCAACATCGGGGCGATGGAGAGCCCCCCCAAACACCGGGGCGATGGAGACCCCCCCCCCAAACACCGGGGCGATGGAGACCCCCCCAAACACCGGGGCGATGGAGACCCCCCCCCCCCCAAACACCGGGGCGATGGAGACCCCCCCAAACACCGGGGCGATGGAGACCCCCCCAAACACCGGGGCGATGGAGACCCCCCCAAACACTGGGGCGATGGAGAGCCCCCCCAAACACCGGGGCGATGGAGACCCCCCCAAACACCGGGGCGATGGAGAGCCCCCCCAAACACCGGGGCGATGGAGACCCCCCCCCCCCCCCCCAAACACCGGGGCGATGGATAACCCCCAAACACCGGGGCGATGGAGACCCCCCCCAAACACCGGGGCGATGGAGACCCCCCCAAACACCGGGGCGATGGATAACCCCCAAACACCGGGGCGATAGAGACCCCCCCAAACACCGGGGCGATGGATAACCCCCCCAAACACCGGGGCGATGGAGACCCCCCCCAAACACCGGGGCGATGGATAACCCCCTAACACCGGGGCGATAGAGACCCCCCCAAACACCGGGGCGATAGAGACCCCCCCCCCCAAACACCGGGGCGATGGAGACCCCCCCCCGAACACCGGGGCGATGGAGACCCCCCCCCCAAACACCGGGGCGATGGAGACCCCCCCAAACACCGGGGCGATAGAGACCCCCCCAAACACCGGGGCGATGGATAACCCCCCCCGAACACCGGGGCGATGGAGACCCCCCCCCCCAAACACCGGGGCGATAGAGACCCCCCCCAAACACCGGGGCGATGGAGACCCCCCCCCCCAAACACCGGGGCGATGGATAACCCCCCCCCAAACACCGGGGCGATGGAGACCCCCCCCAAACACCGGGGCGATGGAGACCCCCCCCCAAACACCGGGGGCGATGGAGACCCCCCCAAACACCGGGGCGATAGAGACCCCCCCCCCCAAACACCGGGGCGATGGAGACCCCCCCCCAAACACCGGGGCGATAGAGACCCCCCCCAAACACCGGGGCGATGGAGAACCCCCCCCGAACACCGGGGCGATGGAGACCCCCCCAAACACCGGGGCGATAGAGACCCCCCCAAACACCGGGCCAATGGAGACCCCCCCCACCCCAAACACTGGGGAGATGGAGACCCCCCCAAACACCGGGGCGATAGAGACCCCCCCAAACACCGGGCCAATGGAGACCCCGCCCACCCCAAACACTGGGGAGATGGAGACCTTCATTTTTGATTCAGCCACAGTCCATAGAATAGACTCTTACAGCACAGAAGGAGGCCATTCGGCCCATTCTGCCTCTGCCCTCCCAGGTCACAGCTATTAATAATTTTAGTTAGAATTTCCAATCAAGCTCATTTCACATAGAAACTTTACAACAAACAACCTGAAAAGAAAGTAAGACTTGCATTTATATAACGCCTTTCACGGCCAACGGACGCTTTACAGCCAATGAAGTACTTTTTTTTTGGAGCCTGGTCACTGTTGTAATGTAGGAAACACAGCAGCCAATTTGCACACAGCAAGCTCCCAACGTGATAAATGACCAGATAATCTGTTTTTTTAGCGATGTTGGTTGAGGGATAATTATTGGCCAGAACACAGAGGAGAACTTCCCTGCTCTTCTTCAAAATAGTGCCATAGGATGTTTTACGTCCACCTGAGGGGGCAGACGGGGCCTCGCTTTAACGTTTCATCCGAAAGACGGCACCTCTGACAGTGCGGCGCTCCCTCAGTACTGCACTGGGAGTGTCAGCCTGGATTTTTTGTGCTCAAGTCTCTAGAGTGGGACTTGAACCCACAACCTTCTGACTCAGAGACGAGGGTGCTCCCCACTGAGCCCCGGCTGACACTTAACCTGGAACGCAGACTTGAGCGGTGAAAGGCTAGCTGCTAACCCAATGCGCCACCCGCCTCCCCCACCCCTAGTCTCTGCAGCCTTTGGGATTCCGATCGAGCTTTGCTCGACTGTGAGGCATGTTTACTTTGAAGTTGTCGCCGGCTGCTCCGCGGGAGTCTGCGGCACAATTCCACCGCGACAACCCGGCATAAAAGCGGGGGAACCGACCGAGTTGCAATTGGAGAGGACGGAGTTTAATTTCCCGAGGAGCGGGAAGGCACCTCACAATCTGTTGCAACGCTATCTCCCGTGCAATCTGCCCTGACCTTCATTAATAAGTAAACACGCTTGACCTGACCGTAAACTTTCCCGCACAAGCAACAGGTAGGCTCTTAAATTACATCCCTGCCCAGAACCTGACGTCATTCCCGACTCAACTCACCAGAACATTGGCGTCTGATCAACAGAGAGATTAGACTATTGAGGAATTGGATTAGACAGGAAAGGGGATTAGACGACAGCGGGCAGGGAGATTGTCGGCGGGGGTGGGGGAGGGGGTTACGATCATTAGCAGCGCAGTGAAGCCTCGGCGGTGGGCTCCATGCAATGCTTGTACCACATCAGCAACAAACTGCATTTATAGGGCACCTCTAACATGCCGAGTCAGCTTTGAAACGTTCCCTTTCCGTTTAAGGTACATTGTCTTCGAAAACAGCAACAACAACTTGCATTTATATAGCGCTGTTAACATAGTGCAACAGCCCAAGGCATTTCTCAGCAGCCTTATCAAACAAAATTTGACACCGAGCCACATAAGGAGATATTAGCTGTGAGGAAAGATTGGATAGGCTGGGGTTGTTTTCTTTGGAACAGAGGAGGCTGAGGGGAGATTTAATTGAGGTGTGTAAAATTATGAGGGGTCTAGATAGAGTGGATAGGAAGGACCTATTTCCCTTAGCAGAGGGGTCAATAACCAGGGGGCCATAGATTTAAAGTATTTGATAGAAGGATTAGAGGGGAGTTGAGGAGAACTTCTTGTCACCCAGAGGATGGTGGGGGTCTGGAACTCACTGCCTGAAAGGGTGGTAGAGGCAGAAACCCTCATCACATTTAAAAAGTACTTGGATATGCACTTGAAGTGCCGTAACCTGCAGGGCTACGGACCAAGAGCTGGAAAGTGGGATTAGGCTGGAGAGCTCTTTTTCGGTCGGCACTGATAAGATGGGCCGAATGGCCTCCTTCTGTGCCGTAAATTTCGATGATTCTTCTATGAATCTATATTAGGACAGGTGAGGGAGGTTTTAAGGAGCGTTTTAAAGGAGAGAGAGGCGGAGAGGATTAGGGAGGGAATTCTAGATCTTGGGGCCCAGGCAGCTGAAGGCACGGCCGCCAATGGTGGGGCGATGGAAACCTGGGGTGCGCAACAGGCCAGAATTGGAGGAGGTTACAGAGGGTTATACATCAGTCAGAGCGCTTGTAAATTTCAGGCTAATGTCCGGTTTTGAAAGATTGTTGTACATGTCCAACAACAGGCTATACTTTGGAGTCTAAAGAGTGTGCGTTAGGTGCAAGACTTGATAATATAATGTGGACTCAAGAGACCTCCTCTGGCATTGCTCATAGTATGTAGGAGGTTACACTGTTTCAGAAGGATAAAATGATTATGCCATGTAATGCACACTATGTTATCATAGAATGATACAGCACAGGAGGCCGTTCAGCCCATCGTGGCTCTTTGAAAGAGCTCTCCAATTAGTCCCACTCCCCCCTGCTCTTTCACCCATAGCCCTGCAATTTTACTTTTCAAGTATTTATCCAATTCCCTTTTGAAAGTTACTGTTGAATCTGCTTCCACCGCCCTTTCAGGCAGCGCATTTCAGATCACAACAACGCGCTGTGTAAAAAAAAAAACAATTCTTCTCATCTTCCCTCTGGTTCTTTTACCAATTACCATCCCAAGTACTCTCCACTTGGCCACTCCTACAGTGGAATCATAGAAAGTTACAGCACGGAAGGAGGCCCGCACCGGCCAACAAAGAGCTATCCAGCCTAATCCCACTTCCCAGCTCTTGGTCCGTAGCCCTGCAGGTTAGAGCATCCCAAGTGCACATCCAAGTACTTTTTAAATGTGATGAGGGTTCCTGCCTCTACCATCCTTTCAGGCAGTGAGTTCCAGACCCCCACAACCCTCTGGGTGAAGAAATTTCCCCTTAAATCCCCTCCAAACCTTCCCCCAATTACTTTAAATCTGTGCCCCCTGGTTTTTGACCCCTCTGCTAAGGGAAATAGGTCCTTTCTATCCACTTTATCTATGCCCCTCATAATTTTATACACCTCAATAAGGTCTCCCCTCAGCCTCCTCTGTTCCAAGGAAAACAGATCCAGCCTATGCAGTCTTTCCTCATAGCTAAGATTCTCTACTCCCGGCAACATCCTTGTAAATCTCCTCTGTACCCTCTCTAGTGCAAGCACATCTTTCCTGTAATGTGGTGACCAGAACTGCACGCAGTACTCTAGCTGAGGCCTAACTAGTGTTTTATACAGTTGAAGCATTACCCCCCTGCTCTTGTATTCTATGCCACGGCTAATAAAGGCAAGCATTCCATATGCCTATCTACCTGGCCTGCTACCTTCAGGGATCTGTGGACACGTACTCCAAGGTCCCTTTGTTCCTCTACACTACTCAGTGTCCTACCATTTAATGTGTATTCCCTTTCCTTGTTAGCCCTCCCCAAATGCATTACCTCACACTTCTCCAGATTGAATTCCATTTGCCACTGTTCTGCCCACCTGACCAATTTATTGATCTCTTCCTGCAGTCTACAGCTTCCTTCTTCAGTATCAACCACACAGCTGATTTTAGTATCATCTGCAAACTTCTTAATCATACCCCCTATATTCAAGTCTAGATCATTGATATATACCACAAAAAGCAAGGGACCTAGTACTGAGCCCTGCGGAACCCCACAAAAACACCCATCAACCATTACCCTCTGCTTCCTGCCTCCGAGCCAGTTTTGAATCCACCTTGACACTTTGCCCTGGATCCCATGGGCTTTTAACTTCATGACCAGTCTGCCATGTGGAACCTGATCAAAAGCCTTGCTAAAGTCCATATACACTACATCAAACGCACCACCCTCATCTACCCTCCCCTTGTTACCTCCTCAAAAAATTCAATCAAGTTTGTCAGACACGACCTTCCCTTAGCAGGGAGGGTGAGGTCAATCAGAACTGACCTGCTCTTCGGGCTGTAAAGGAGAATCCAAGATGACTGGCTTTCTTCATCTAAGCGTGGTGGCCAAGTATTCTTTTTTTAAAGTCTTCTGGTACAGATATTCTGAATGCCGTGCTAAGAAGTTTTTCCTCTTGATGGCCAAAGTGTCTTTGTACAGTCCGATTGAATGGATTTCTTTGTCATCTTTTAAAAATTAAACAAAGGATTGCTGGAAGAATCTTGCAGGTAGCTGCAAGGAGTTTCCCTCTAATTAAGGGAGACACAGGAAGTGAGAAACAGGAAGTGTAACACAGGAAGTTCATGCACATGTCCTGTTTTTTCATGATAAGTAGAGATAGAGGGACAGTTAGGTGATAGATAGTTTGGATAGATGGATGGTTAGACAGACAGAGGGAGGGACAGACAGTTAGGTAATAGATAGATGATAGATAGAGAATAAATAGATAGGTAGCTATAGATTTTCCAGTATATTAAACTCGTTGCTCTGTGAAGCAGCAGGTGACTAACTATCTTTCATACTATAGCTCAAGCGCAACCATAGCAACGATGGTCTTAATGTTAGGAAGCTGTCCTCTGAACTCTGTACCCACCAGTTATTGTACCACTTCACTGGGTTAAAGACAAACAAGTGGGTCGTGTGCGTGGTACCGAGTCCGTGCTGAATCAGCCGATCTCCGTCTGGGACAGCGACAGGACCTGGAATTACACTCGGTATCCCTGGATCAAAATAAAACTCACTCTCGCTCGCTATTCTTCATGCACTGGCCTAGACAGTGAGCCAGTGGGCTATTCGGCCGAGTACACCATCACAGCCCAGCCTGATCCTGCTTTCAGCCACCATCTACCCTCTCTCGATCCTCTCTATCACTATCGCGCTCCTGCTTCCCCTCCTATAGTCAATGAAGTACTCCCTCACTCCCTCCCTCTCTCCCTCCCTCTCTCCCTCCCTCTCTCTCACTCCCTCACTCACTCACTCACTCCCTCACTCACTCACTCCCTCACTCCCTCACTCACTCCCTCACTCCCTCACTCACTCTCTAGCCGGAAGCATCGATTACCAATCAGGAGTGGGCAGTCAATTTGCACACAGCAAGGTTCCAAAAACAGCAATGTGATAATGACCAGATAATCTGATTTAGTGATGGCGGTTGAGGAATAAATAATGGCCAAGATACTGGGGAGAACTCCCCTGGCCTTCTTCAAAAAATGTTTTTATTTTATTCGTCCCTGGGATGTGGGCATCACTGGCAAGGCCAGCATTTATTGCCCATCCCTAATAGTGGCCATGGGATCATTTACGTCCACCTGAGAGGGCAGACAGAGGCCTCGGTTTAACGTCTCATCCAAAAGACGGCACCTCCGACACTGCAGCGCTCCCTCAGCACGGCACCAGGAGTATCGGCCTGGATTATGGTGCTCAAGATTCTGGCGTGGGGCTAAGAACCCACAACCTTCTGACTCAGTCGAGAGAGCGCTACCCACTGAGCCACGGCGGACACCTTTTGTGTGTGGTGAAAAGGTGAGAGTGGACTGCAATCCCGCCGTGAGGTCAGAACAGTTCCACCACCCGGCTCGCACAGCAGTCACAAGACCCACGCTCACCGGCTCCGCCCCGAAGCTCACTATGCCGTGTTAGCCCAAGGAGAAGACTTTAGAAAAGGTGAAAAAAGCTTGGTCAGAGGTAGGGTTAAAGGAGGGTCTTAAAAGGGAGAGAGAGAGAGAGAGGGGCGGAGAAGTTTAAGGAGAGAATTCCAGAGCTTAGGATCTAGACGGCTGAAGGTAATGTCGGAGCGACGGAAGTCAATGATGGATAAGCGGCCAAAATTGGAGGTATTCAGAGTTGGGGGTTGTGGGGCTGGAGGAGGTTACCGAGATAGGGGGAGGGAGGGGGGGGTGGGCACGCGAGGCCATAGAGGGATTTGAACACAAGGATGAGAATTTTAAAATCGAGGCATTTGGGGAACGGGAGTCAATGTAGGTGAGCGAGCACAGGGGTGGTGCGAGTTAGGACACGGGGCAGCCGAGTTGTAGATTAACTCAAGTTTATGGAAGGTGGAAGATGGGAGGCCGGCCAGGGGAGCATTGGAAGGTCATGACCTTGCCCATGAAGTTTTAACTCTTGGCCTTCATGTATCACTGCACACTGTACGGTACAAACTGAATGGATATTGTGTACTGGAGGGGACACATACAGACTGTCTGCAGTGGCCTTGGCACAGAATGTTTCGATGTACGGGAGAGACTTCACTCCTTCAGCAAGTTCACAATCCCCACCCATCTGTGCTGAGTTAAAGAAAAAAAGACTTGCATTTCTACAGCGCTTTTCACGACCACCGGATGTCCCAAAGGGCTTTACAGCCGATGAAGTACTTTTTGGAGTGTAGTCACTGCTGTAAGGTAGGAAACGCGGCAGCCAATTTGCGTACAGCAAGCTCCCACAAACAGCAATGTCATAAGAACATAAGAAATAGGAGCAGGAGTCGGCCATTCGGCCCTTCAAGCCTGCTCCGCCATTCAATAAGATCATGGCTGATCATCGACCTCAACTCTACTTTCCTGCACTGTCCCCATATCCCTTGATTCCCTTAATATTCAAAAATCTATCGATCTCTGTCTTGAATATACTCAACGACTGAGTCTCCACAGCCCTCTGGAGTAGAGAATTCCAAAGATTCACCACCCTCTGAGTAAAGAAATTTCTTCTCATCTCAGTCCTAAATGGATGACCCCTTATTCTGAGACTGTGACCCCTGGTTCTAGACTCCCCAGCCAGGGGGAACATCCTCCCTGCATAAGCCCTGTAAGAATTTTGTATGTTTCAATGAGATCACCTCTCATTCTTCTAAACTTGAGAGAATATAGGCCTAGTCTAGTCAATCTCTCCTCATAGGACAATCCCCCCATCCCAGGAACCAGTCTGGTGAAACTTTGTTGCACTCCCTCTATGGCAAGTATATCCTTCCTTAGGCAAGGAGACCAAAACTGTACACAATACTCCAGGTGTGGTCTCACCAGGGCCCTATATAATTGCAGTAAGACATCTTTACTTTTATACAATAGCAAAATACTGCAGATGCTGGAAAACTGAAATAACAACAGAAAGCGCTGGGAAAACTCAGCAGGCCAGGCAACATCCGTGGAGAGAGAAACAGAGTTAACGTTTCAGGTCGAAGACCCTTCGTCAGAACTGAGAAAAAAAGCAGGAAATGAAACAGATAAAAAAGCAAGTTTGGAGGCTGGGGGAGGGAATAAAAGAACAAAAGGGGAGGTCTGTGAGACGTAGAGACATTAAGAGATACACGAGGCGAGACGAGATGGTAATAGGACAGGTTAAGAAACAAAAGATGGCTCTAGAAGTGTGAAATGCGCTGGCAGGATGAAAGACAGCTGCCATGTGGGAGAGAGAAAAAAGGGAAAAGGCACAAACCAAAAGTGTGGATAAAAAAAATATATATATATATGTGGTAGGGGCCGAGGTTATGATCTGAAATTGTTGAACTCGATATTGAGTCTGGAAGTCTGTAAAGTGCCTAATCAGAAGATGAGGTGCTGTTCCTCGAGCTTACGCTGAGCTTCCGTGGAACAATGCAAGAGGCCGAGGACGGTGAGGTCTGAGTGGGAGTGGAGCGGTGAATTAAAATGACAGGCGACCGGAAGCTCGGGGTCCCCCTTACAGACTGAACGGAGGTGTTCCGCAAAGCGGTCACCCAATCTGCGTTTGGTCTCCCCAATGTAGAGGAGACTACATCATGAGCAGCGAATACAGTATACTAGATTGCAAGAAGTACAAGTAAATCGCTGTTTCACCTGGAAGGGGTGTTTGGGGCCCTGGAGAGTGGGAAGGGGGGAGGTATAAGGGCAGGTGTTGCATCTCCTGCGCTTGCACGGGAAGGTGCCGGGCGAGGGGGAAGGGGTGCTGGGGGTGATAGAGGAGTGGACCAGGGTGTCTCGGAGGGAGCGGTCCCTGCGGAATGCTGAAAAGGGAAGTGAGGGGAAGATACGTTTGGTGGTGGGATCACGTTGGAGGTGGCAGAAATGGCGGAGGATGATCCGTTGAATGTGGAGGCTGGTGGGGTGAAAGGTGAGGACAAGGGGAACTCTATCGTGGTTCCGGGAGGGAGGGGCAGGGGTGAGGGCAGAAGTGTGGGAGATAGAACGGACACGGTCGAGGGCCGTGTCAACCACGGTAGAGGGGAATCCTCGGTTGAGGAAAAAGGAAGACATGTCGGAAGCACTGGTATGGAAGGTGGCATCATCAGAGCAGATGCGGCGGAGACGGAGAAACTGGGAGAAGGGAACAGAGTCCTTACAGGAGGCGGGTTGGGAGGAAGTGTAGTCCAGGTAGCTGTGGGAGTCAGTGGGAATGTTGGTCAATAACCTATCCCCAGAGATGGAGATGGAGAAGTCGAGGAAGGGAAGGGAAGAGTCGGAGATGGACCATGTGAAGGTGAGGGAAGGGTGGAAATTGGAGGCAAAGCGAATGAAATTGTCTAGTTCAGGGCGAGAGCAGGAAACGGCACCGATACAGTCATCAATGTACCGGAAAAAGAGGTGAGGGAGGGGACCTGAGTAGGTCTGGAACAAAGAGTGTTCCACATATCCCACGAAAAGGCAGGCATAGCTAGGACCCATGCGGGTTCCCGTAGCAACACCTTTGATTTGGAGGAAGTGAGTGGAGTCAAAGGAGAAGTTGTTCAATGTGAGAACAAGTTCAGCCAGGCGGAGGAGGGTGGTTGGTGGTGGATGGGGATTGGTTGGGCCTCTGTTCAAGGAAGAAGCGGAGCGCCCTCAGGCCATCCTGGTGAGGGATGGAGGTGTAGAGGGATTGTACGCCCATAGTGAAAAGGAGGCGGTTGGGGCCAGGAAACTGGAAACTGTTAAAGTGGCGGAGGGCGTCGGAAGAGTCACGAATGTAGGTGGGAAGAGATTGGACAACGGGAGAAAAAAGAGTCGAGATAGGAAGAGATAAGTTCCGTGGGGCAAGAACAGTCTTTATTCTTATACTCAAATCCTCTTAAAATAAAGGCCAACATACCATTTGCTCTCCTAATTGCTTGCTGTACCTGCATGTTAACTTTCAGTGATTTGTGTAAAAAATACACTGCTTTTCTATTTTTCCTACCAAAGTGGATAACTTCACATTTCTCCACATTAGATTCCATTTGCCATGGTCATGCCCACTCACTTAGCCTGTCTATATCCCCTTGAAGCCTTCTTGCACCTCACCTCGAGTCAGAAGGCCGTGGATTCAAGTCCCACTCCAGAGACTTGAGCACGTAATCTAGGCTGGCACTTTAGGGTACTGCTGAGGGAGTGCTGCACTGTCGGAGGTGCCGTCTTTCGGATGAAATGCTAAACTAAGGCCCTGTCTGCCCAGCTAGATGCAAAGGGCCCCATGACATTATCTGAAGAGGAGCTGGGGAGCTCTCCCTGGTGTCCTGGGACCAACATTCCTCCCTCATGAAAACAGATTACCTGGTCATTTTTCTCGTTGGTGTTTGTGGGAGCTTGCTGTGCGCTAATTGGCTGCCGCGTCTGCTTGTGTTACAACAGTGACTCCACTTTAAGAGTTATTCATTGGCTGCGAAGCACTTTGGGATGTCCTGGGGCTGTGGAAGGCGCTGAAGAAAAACAACTTCTTTCCTTCTTCTAACAACCAAACTGCTCCAACCTGCTGAATGTGCTGTTCTACAGAAGTCATGGAGTAAATAGATAAACATAAGGGGGATGACCGAGAGATCGCCTGGGGCCTGATCATCCGTGCAATTAATTCAAGAGCTTGGGGAGAAAACAAATCAGCATGTCACTGTAAAACTTTTAACAACAACTGGCATCTACACAGCGCCTTTAACATAGTGAAACGTCCCAAGGCGCTTCACAGGAACGATTATCAGACAAAATTTGACACCGAGCCACATCAGAAAATAGTAGGACTGGTGACCAAAAGCTTGGTCAAACAGGTAGCTTTTAAGGAGCGTCTTAAAAGGACAAGAGAAAGACGCAGAGGTTTGGGGAGGGAATTCCGGAGCGTAGGGTCTCGGCAGCTGAAGGCACGGCCGCCAATGGTGGAGCGATGGAAATCGGAGATGCGCAAGATGCTGGAATTGGAGGAGCGCAGAGATTCTGGAGGGTTGTAGGGCTGGAGGAGGTTACAGAGATGGGGAGGGGCGAGGAGGCCGTGGAGGAATTTGAACAGGAGCAAGAGAATTTTAAGACTTGAAACATTCGTTTGACAAGGGAGCCGGAGCTATTCAGCAGTTAAGAATCGGTTATTAAGCTCGAAGGATTTACGTTACAGCAAAGAACAAGGGGCACTGACTGGACTTATCAAAAACCCACTGAAACTGGAGCCCACGGTTGTAGTGTAACCAAATCCAGCGCTGAGATAGACGTAACTATACTTGGCCTCTCCCCACCTCAACCCCACACAGGGCTCTTTGACCTTGTGCTCGCAGTCTCCCGAGAAGTCTAGTAACATCTTGTACCTCAAGTTCAAATCTACTTACAATAACACACGGCTCTGCTCTTCGAAAAGTACAAAGGCTGCACGAAATATCCGCCAACTACCAGATCTGGGGCTCTGTGAAATGTTTCCGATAGCGTAGTTGGTGCATGGCCAGAAAGCTTACTCCTAGTGAGAAGAACCCAAGGTAAAGGGGTTCAATGGATCAAGGCCTACAGGGCAGCTTAACTGCTGATCAACTACGGGGCCCTTGTTAAACAAATGTTTGCTGTCTTAAATTTTTAAATCCTCATCCTTGTTTTCAAATCCCTCCATGGCCTCGCGCCTCCCTATCTCTGAAACCTCCTCCAGCCCCACAACCCTCCGAGATCTCTGTGCTCCTTCAATTCTGGCCTCTTGTGCATCCCCGATTTTTATCACTCCACCATTAGTGACCGTGCCTTCAGCTGCCTGGGCCCTAATCTCTGGAATTCCCTCCCTAAACCTCTCTACCTCTCTTTCCTCCTTTAAGACACTCCTTAAAACCTACCTCTTTGATCAAGCTTTTTGTCATCTGCCCTAATATCTCCTAATAACCCATCAGGAGGAGGAAAAATGTAAGAGAGCAGACAAGGTGATTCAGGAAGTAGTGTTTAAGTAACCTTCGGTTTTAAAAAAAGCTCTAGATAAGGGAAGACTGAGGGAGAAGAGGATTCAGGTTCAAGGAGAGAATGAATTAGACGAGGAGATGCTGTGATGTATATGATTTCAATACCCTTGGTTTAAGCGATAGAAGGGAGTGCAGAGAATGACATTAACCTCTCAAGATCAGAAAGCGGCCTTATATTTGGTTGAACACAGTGCCCTTGGCCTGCACGAGCCCGGAGTTTTGTGCTAATCCCAGAGTGAGCTCTTTCATTCATAAGAAGCATCAGATGAACTCCAATATCCAACAGTTACACAGTGAGTGACCCTTACCCTGCTGAGTAAACAGTGACTCTGTACAGTTAGTGAGTGAGCCATACCCTGAATAAACAGTGACTCTGTACAGTTACAGTGAGTGACCCTTACCCTGAATAAACAGTGACTCTGTACAGTTAGTGAGTGAGCCATACCCTGAATAAACAGTGACTCTGTACAGTTACAGTGAGTGACCCTTACCCTGCTGAATAAACAGTGACTCTGTACAGTTAGTGAGTGAGCCATACCCTGAATAAACAGTGACTCTGTACAGTTACAGTGAGTGACCCTTACCCTGCTGAATAAACAGTGACTCTGTACAGACAGTGAGTGACCCTTACCCTGCTGAGTAAACAGTGACTCTGTACAGTTAGTGAGTGAGCCATACCCTGAATAAACAGTGACTCTGTACAGTTAGTGAGCCATACCCTGAATAAACAGTGACTCTGTACAGTTACAGTGAGTGACCCTTACCCTGAATAAACAGTGACTCTGTACAGTTACACAGTGAGTGACCCTTACCCTGAATAAACAGTGACTCTGTACAGTTACAGTGAGTGACCCTTACCCTGAATAAACAGTGACTCTGTACAGTTACAGTGAGTGACCCTTACCCTGAATAAACAGTGACTCTGTACAGTTACACAGGTGAGTGACCCTTAGCCTGAATATTCCATGAACAGAATAGATCCCTGTGGTTGGAAACCAATCACGCATTCAGATGATGCATATACAGAGTATATAAAGGAGGGGTTCAGAATGCATCACAAAACATAACATGATGTAACCCTGAGTTACCTGATCTCAGATAACTCTCTACAATGGAGAGCACCCCTGAAAATTTCAGCCAAGGGTCCCGGGAGCGAGACGGTGCTGGTGTGCGAGGGACAGGATCGACTCGGCTGCGATGCCTCAACATGTCAAATGTCTCGCCAACGCCGACATGTGTAAATGGCCAGCAGGTGGAGGCTGGTCTAGACCTGTGGATCTATGGGCCGGTGAAAGAATCTTCCTGAGGGGAGGGGAGGGCAGGGAGAGGAAGCGTCTGTAACATACTGCTGATATGGAGATTATTCTCTCGTGATTTCTCGTGGGTTTCTATCATGGACAATAGGAAGAACATTACAGGGTCCCCAAGATGGTGTTCGGAGAGATGTAGGTGGCCTCCTACAAGAAACAGAGAGTTAGCATGCAGGTACAGCAAGCAATTAGGAAGGCAAATGGCATGTTGGCCTTTATTGCGAGAGGCTTGAAGTACAAGAGTAAGGAAGTCTTGCTACAATTGTACAGGGATTTGGTGAGACCACACCTGGAGTACTGTGCAGAGTTTTGGTCTCCTTATCTAAGGAAGGATACACTTGCCTTAGAGGCGGTGCAATGAAGGTTCACTAGATTGATTCCTGGGATGAGAGGGCTGTCCTATGAGGAGAGATTGAGTAGATTGGGCCTGTACTCTCTGGAGTTTAGAAGAATGAGAAGTGATCTCATTGAAACAGAAAAGATTCTGAGGGGGATTGACAGGGTAGATGCTGAGAGGCTGTTTCCCCTGGCTGGAGAGTCTAGAACCAGGGGTCACAGTCTCAGAATAAGGGGTCGGCCATTTAAAACTGAGATGAGGAGAAATTTCTTCACTCAGAGGGTTGTGAATCTTTGGAATTCTCTACCCGAGGGCTGTGGATGCTCAGTCATTGAGTATATTCAAGGCTGAGATCGATAGATTTTTGGACTCTAGGGGAATCAAGGGATACGGGGATCGGGAGGGAAAGTGGAGTTGAGGTCGAAGATCAGCCATGATCTTATTGAATGGTGGAGCAGGCTCGAGGGGCTGTATGGCCGACTCCTACTCCTAATTCTTATGTGATGAAGTGTGGGGTCGACCTATCTGAAGTTAACAACATTTTATCTGACATTACAATCTCTCAGGTTCTGCCTTTGTCTTGTTGTTGGTGGGTTCTTCTCACGGACAATAGGAAGAACATTACAGGGTCCGTGAGATCAAAAAGAGCTGAAAGAAAAGTGCCTCAGACATAGCGGGTAAAACTTCATTTTTCATGTGTGTGTGAGCGTGTGTGAATGGGCACGTGTGTGAGGTGACCACGTGTGTGTGAACGAGCGTGTGTGTGTGTGAACGAGCGCGAATGTGCGCATGTGTGAGCGAGCACGTGAGCGAGGATGTGTGTGAGCAGCACGCATGAGAGTGAGGACGTGTGTGAGTGAACGTGTGTGTGAGCAGCATGCGTGTGAGTGAGGACATGTGTGTGAGCGTGTGTGTGAGAAGCGCGAGGGGGCGAGCGCGAGCGCGAGCGAGTGAGTACATGTGAGCGGGTGAGCGAGCGCATATGTGAGAAGTGCGTGAGTGAGCGAGTGTGAGTGAGCACGAGAGAAGTGTGTGTGTGAGCGTGAGCACGTGTGAGCGAGCGCGAGCACGTGTGAGAAGTGCGAGAGTGAGCGAGTGCGTGAGAAGTGCGAGCGAGCGTGAAAAGTGCGTGAGTGAGTGTGAGGAGTGTGTGTGAGCGAGTGAGCACGTGTGTGAGTGAGCGCGTGTGAGCGAGCGCGTGTGATTGAGTGAGTGTGTGTGTGAATGTGCGCGTGAGCGAGCGCATGTGTGAGCGAATGCGTGAGCGAGCGCCTGTGTGTGAGTGAGTGCCTGTGTGTGTGAGCGAGCGCGTGTGTGAGCGCCTGTGTGTGTGTGTGAGCGAGAGAGAGAGAGAGAGAGAGAGCGAGCGCGCGAGAGAGAGAGCGAGCGCGCGAGTGAGAGAGCGAGCGCGCGCGCGAGTGAGAGAGCGAGCGAGCGCGTGATCGAGCGTGCGAGCGCGTGAGAGAGCGAGCGAGCGCGTGAGAGAGAGAGCGAGCGCGTGAGAGAGAGAGCGAGCGCGTGAGAGAGAGAGCGAGCGCGTGAGAGAGAGAGCGAGCGCGTGAGAGAGAGAGCGAGCGCGTGAGAGAGAGAGCGAGCGCGTGAGAGAGAGAGCGAGCGCGTGAGAGAGAGAGCGAGCGCGTGAGAGAGAGAGCGAGCGCGTGAGAGAGCGAGCGAGCGCGTGAGAGAGCGAGCGAGCGCGTGAGAGAGCGAGCGCGTGAGAGAGAGAGCGAGCGCGTGAGAGAGAGAGCGAGCGCGTGAGAGAGAGAGCGAGCGCGTGAGAGAGAGAGCGAGCGCGTGAGAGAGAGAGCGAGCGCGTGAGAGAGAGAGCGAGCGCGTGAGAGAGAGAGCGAGCGCGTGAGAGAGAGAGCGAGCGCGTGAGAGAGAGAGCGAGCGCGTGAGAGAGAGAGCGAGCGCGTGAGAGAGAGAGCGAGCGCGTGAGAGAGAGAGCGAGCGCGTGAGAGAGAGAGCGAGCGCGTGAGAGAGAGAGCGAGCGCGTGAGAGAGAGAGCGAGCGCGTGAGAGAGAGAGCGAGCGCGCGTGTGAGCGAGCGCGCGTGTGAGCGAGCGTGTGTGAGTGTGCGCATGTGTGAGCGAGTGTGCACGTGTGTGTGCCTGTGCGAGCGTGTATGTGTGAGCGCGCGCGTGCGATTCGGGGGATATAGCAGTGACTACATTATTCAGCTAATTTGCAATCAGCTTCCATGGTGACAGCATCACCAGGGGAACAATGAGCCTGACAGGACTGGCTGAGGCTCCCTTCCAACCAGCAAGCTTCACACTGAGCAAAATAATAAGACACGTCAGACGGGAGGGAGCGGTCGGGTAACTAGATACTCTAGTCAACACAGAGACTGACTGATTCACGGAGGCACTGTCAGGGATGAGGGAAGAGATCAGGAGGGGAATGGAATGAGTGGCAGATTCCTGACCAGGGTGGCAAGAGGAACAGCAAAGGACCAGTTACTATGATAGCAAAATACTGCAGATGCTGGAAATCCGAAATAACAACAGAAAACGCTGGAAAAACTCAGCAGGCCAGGCAACATCCGTGGAGAGAGAAAGAGAGTTAACGTTTCAGGTCGAAACCCTTCGAAGGGTTTCGACCTGAAACGTTAACTCTCTTTCTCTCTCCACGGATGTTGCCTGGCCTGCTGAGTTTTTCCAGCGTTTTCTGTTGTTATTACCAGTTACTATGGAGCAGTCGATGTCCATCTCCGAGAGCTCAGTCAGAGCCTCACTGATAGAGACTGGAGGTCGCTCACCAGGAGAGGGGTGGGATGGGGTCAACTATCGAGAGGCTGGCGGAGCTGGTGGTGGGAGGAGACCGGGGGGGGGGGGGGGGGGGGGGGCGGTGGGAGTAGCCGCCCAATAGTTCTAGCGCGAGGACCCCCCTCCCCCCCGTCCATTTTGAGGGCCCACTTTGTTAACCCACTTGGGAATTTTAGCTATGAGGAAAGATTGGAGAGGCTGAGGTTGTTTTCCTTGGAACAGAGGAGGCTGAGGGGAGATTTAATAGATGTGTATAAAATTATGAGGGGCCAAGACAGAGTGGGTAGGAAGGACCTATTTCCCTTAGCAGAGAGGTCAATAACCAGGGGGCACAGATTTAAAGTAATTGGTCGGAGGTTTAGAGGGGATTTGAGGAGAATTTTTTTCACCTAGAGGGTGGTGGGGGTCTGGAACTCACTTTCTGAAAGGGTGATAGAGGCAAAAACCCTCATCGCATTTAAAAATTACTTGGATATGCATTTGAAGTGCCGTAACCTACAGGGCTACGGACCAAGAGCTGGAAAGTGGGATTAGGCTGGATAGCTCTTGTCGGCCGGCACGGACAAGATGGACCGAATGGCCTCCTTCTGTGCTGTAAATTTCTACGATTCTATAATTCAGCAGCTGAGTCAGAACAATATGGCCGCCCAGACAAACAACAACTTGGATTTATATAGAGCCTTTAACGTCCCAGGGCGCTTCACAGGAGCGATTATCAGACATAAAATTTGACACCGAGCCACATAAGGAGATATTAGGGCAGGTGACCAAAAGCTTGGCCAAAGAGGTAGGTTTTAAGGAGAGTCTTAAGGAAGGAGAGAGAGATAGAGAGGCGGAGAGGTTTAGAGAGGGAATTCCAGAGCTTAGGGCCTCGGCAGCTGAAGAGCAGCGAAAAGGTAGGTTCAAGGGTGGGGACTGAGGGGGAGGGAACCCAGGGTAGCAGCAGCTCACATTATTCTTGTGGAGCCCGTGGGGGAGCAGTCCTGCTCCTCTTTGCCCCACAAAGATAATTTGAACGCTTGCCCCTTCCTCTGGCCCACCAGGGTCCATTGAGCAGAGCTCCCTAGAGCACGATCCACACAGCAGGCCGTTAAAATGGCATCGGAGTCCTACGTACATCATAGAATCATAGAATGATACAGCACAGAAGGAGGCCATTCGGTCCATCGTGCCTGTGCCGACTCTTTGCTAGAGCTATCCAATTAGTTCCACTCCCCCTGCTCTTTCCCCAGAGCCCGGCAAATTTTTCCCCTTCAAGTATTTATCCAATTCCCTTTTGAAAGTTACTATTGAATCTGCTTCCACCGCCCTTTCAGGCAGCGCATTCCAGATCACAACAACTCGCTGTATAATTGTTTTTTTTCCCTCCTGTCGCCTCTGGTTCTTTTGCCAATTACCTTAAATCTGTGTCCTCTGGTTACCGACCCTCCTGCCACTGAGAACAGTTTATTTACTCTATCAAAACCCGTCATGATTTTGAACACCTCAAACAGCTCGAAGGAGAACAATCCCAGCTTCTCCAGTCTCTCCACATAACCGAAGTCCCTCATCCCTGGTACCATTCTAGTAAACCTCCTCTACACCCTCTCCAAGGCCTTGGCATCCTTCCAATTGGGACTCCGATTTACGTGGATTCATCTGCCGCACAGCGAAGGCCCCGGGAAACATGGTGGCGGAGTGGGATCGAAGCAGAGACACGACCACCTCGACATTTAACTCCGCGAGTGACTGGTTTCCCCTGGGAGGAGGGAGTTAAAATCCCTTCTCACGCCCGCCTCAGGCAGCCGGTTGCCGATAAACCGGCCTGGGAAATGATTGCATTTTTGACTCGGAAATATTCCTGAGTGTGTAATATGGCCGACTTCCCTACTTACATCCCTATCGTATCGCGTCAACATCTGTAATACAGCTGCCTGTAACAACAACAACAACAACAGCTTGCACGTAACACACACCTTTCGGATAGAAAATAGTCCCAAGGCGCTTCACTGAGGTGTAATCGAAAAAATGGACGTCGAGCCAAAAGACGAGATATCGGGAGGGGCAACCAAAAAAGAAATAAAGACAGAACTTGCCTTTCTATAGCGCCTTTCACAACCTCAGGACGTCCCAAACTCTTCACAGCCAATGAAGTACTTTTTGACGTGCAGTCTCTGTTGTAATGTAGGAAATACGACAGCCAATTTGCACACAGCAAGCTCCCACAAACAGCAATGTGATAATGACCAGATAATCTGCTTTTTAATGATGTTGCTGGAGGGATAAATATTGCCCCAGGACACCGGGGAGAACTCCCCTGCTCTTCTTCGTGCCATGGGATCTTTTGCATCCACCCAAGAGAGCAGACGGGGCCTCAGTAATTTAACATTTCATCTGAAAGACGGTGGCACCTCCAACAGTGCCGCACTCCCTCAGTACTGCACTGGGAGTGTCAGCCTGGATTTTGTTCTCGAGTCTATGGAGTGAGACTTAATCCTACAACCTTCTGACTCCGAGGCGAGAGTGCGACCCACTGAGCCATGGCCGACACTAAAAGATTGGTCACGGGGGTAGGCTTTCAAGGAAGGGTCCTACATGAGGAGAAGGAAGCGGAAGGGGTTTAGGGAGGGAAGTTCAGAGCGTGGAGCTGAAGGTACGGCCATCAATGGTGGGAGGAGAGGGTAGGGGGGGAGATGTACAGTGGGTGGAGTAGGAGGAATGAAGAGTTTTGGGGGTGGGGTGGTGGGAGTTATTGAGATAGGTCGGAGCGAGGCCATGAGGAAGAGTTTGAAACACAATGATGAGAATTTTAAATTTGGGGTATTGGGGAGCAGGAGCCAATATCGATCGGCGAGGCAGGCCTGAAGATGGTGGTCGTGGTCCCGGGGCAACCAGTTACAGTCACCGCAAGAGGGTGAACACTACCTCAAAAAAAGGCCTCAAATTTATATTTAAACTGGGAGACTCAGCAAGGATTACAGGACGGTGATTCGGAGCAGGAACGGCCGGCTCACTCGTCCCCCCCTCCCTAGTCCTAGTGACCTCTCCCCTGTTCAGCATGACTCAGTCCCGCACTGATCTGCAAATCTACCAACTGAGCCCCTGGGCTGGGGGAAGAGAAGGGATCTCGGGAAAAAAGTTAACGCGATGGGTAAGGGTTACCGGACAATTAAAAAAAAAACGCCACAGTTTATGAATCAGGAGAGAATGTCACAACGGTTTAAAATGAAGAAAGGGGATGGGGAACACCGAGAGAAGTGGGAGAGAGTGCGGAATGTCCCTGGCAGGAATTCCATTTGGAATGCTTCATTAAAAACAAGGCACTGAGGTCAGAGCTTTCCGAGATGCAGAACAATATCCTACCCTTGACCCTCTGACCTCTCACCTTTTTGAAGTGAGGGGTCGCATACCATTATCTGAGCAAATAATTACTGGCCCGGAAAAAAGACCTTTGCAGCATAAAGCAACTGGTCCTTTGACCTGCACCTTTCGACCTCTGACCCTCCAGAGGTTATCAACACCACTGGCACTGTTCAGTTTATCGTGCAAATCTCTTTGAAGTGGCATTACCTCTCGGGCGGACAGCACAGCTTTACAATGCTCCTGCACTGCACTTACAGATTCAGGGAAATGGAGAGAGAGAGAGAGAGAGAGAGAGAGAAAGATCTGATTTAAAGAGATTGTTCCCCTTTTACTCAGAAGTCAGCCTTGGCTCAGTGGTAGCACTCTCACTTCAAAGTTCAAAGGTTGTGGGTTCAAATCCCACTCTTGGAGATTTAAGCTTGTAGCCCAGGCACTTGAGGGCAGTACTGTCGGAGGTGCCGTCTTTCAGAGGAGACGTTAAACTGAGGCCCCGTCTGCTCTCTCAGGTTGGACGTAAAAGATCCCACGGCCACTCTTTTGAAGAAGAGTAGGGGAGTTATCCCTGGTGTCATGGCCAATATTTATCCCTCAATCAACATCACAAAAACAGATGATCTGGTCATTATCACATTGCTGTTTGTGGGAGCTTGCTGTGTGCAAATTGGCTGCTGCGTTTCCCACATTACAACAGTGACTACACTTCAAAAAGTACTTCATTGGCTGTAAAGCGCTTTAGGACATCCTGAGGTCGTGAAAGGCGCTATAGAAATGCAAGTCTTTCTTTCTTACTAACTCGGTAATTGCCTTTTTTTCCCCCCCTCCTGATGACTGCATTTTCTATTTTTCCTTCAAGTAATTTTATAGAATGGACTAATTGACCTTTACAATTCGCTCCGGAGAAAAGCATCGAACCTGGATCTGCTTTAGTCAAAAAAACTGCTCCAAAAAGGGATTTCCTTACGGTCCAGTCCCCAAGGAACTGAAACTCTCACATCCCTGCAAGGGGTCTTGCATTAAATGAACTGACCTTCTAATGGCATCAAGTGCGGAAACTGCTCAAAATTCAACCCCCTGTTGGTAATCTTACTCAGAGAGTGATAAGAAGCGTTGGCGTGTGGGGGGGGGGGGGGGGGGGGGGATGTGACAGAAAAATGAAGCGTTTTTCCCATCAAGTATTGTTGGCCTCACTTTAATATCGTGACACAGGGTTCGTTGCGAAAATAACCCAGGAGGTTTGATACATGAAGGAGCAGCAAGGAGACAGTCCAAGGACATATCAGGACGGCATGCATATGTAAATATTCTAGATTGCAACTCTGCTCACCTGCTGCTTTCTTCATTATGTTCGATGTGCTGTTACTAATTGGATTGTTCCAGCAGCCATTAGGCGGGGCATTGTTTTTAGATGTGGAAATATCTCGCAGGTTGTCGGAAAGTGTTTGAACTAGATTAGTTCTTTCGAAGGAGCCAAGCCACTCAATTCAAATACCCAGCACCTTTTCCTTTAAGAGTATTCTAGTAAATTGTCTGTGGTATCACCCAGGCTCAATTGATGAACACAAGGTTGACTCGAATGCAAGATGGAAATGTAGTTGGGGGAAAGAGACTTCAGAAGCTCGCTCCACAGAGCCCCTAGAGGCCAGAGCCTGCAACCACACTGATTGTTGACATAGCAAAATTGAATGAGTAATGTAAACAAAGCAATTTACATTGGTAAAGGCGGATCGGAAAGTATGACCAAAAATCATGGCAACAGGGAGTAAGGTTTGGGAATGGGAAGTGTGTGCCCCCATCCAAGCTGGTTAGTAATATCTAGGCATTTGATTGGCAGCTCTGTTCGAGTTTAAGGGATAGCTTTTGAATTTCCTTTATCACATGTCTACCTTCAGAAGTTCTTAAAAAGTCTCTCTCACGCTCATTCGCTCCAAGTTGGGGGCAATCCTTCTGAAGCTATCTGAGAGTGGCAGCCAAGTTGCGCACAGCAAGGTCCCACAAACAGCAATGAGTTAATGAGCAAACAATAAGTTTTATTGATGCTGGTTGAGGGATAAATATTGGCCCAGGACACCGGGGAGAACTCCCCTGCATTTTTTTTTGAACAGTGCCATGGAATCTTTTGCATCCACGTGAGAGTGCAGACAGGACCTCAATTTAATAATTCATTTGAAAGACGGAATCTCCCACAGCACTACACTGCCTAGATTGTGTGCTCCAACCCTGGATTAGGGCTGGAACCCATAAACTTCTGATGCAGAGACATGAGTACTTTACTCTTCACCTAACCCGTGCTGTATCTGCCCGGGGAATGTTTGATGGGACAGTGTAGAGGGAGCTTTACTCTGTATCTAACCCGTGCTATACCTGCCCTGGGAGTGTTTGATGGGACAGTGTAGAGGGAGCTTTACTCTGTTTCTAACCCGTGCTGTACCTGCCCCGGGAGTGTTTGATGGGACAGTGTAGAGGGAGCTTTACTCTGTATCTAATCCGTGCTGTACCTGCCCTGGGAGTGTTTGATGGGACAGTGTAGAGGGAGCTTTACTCTGTATCTAACCCGTGCTGTATCTGCCCTGGGAGTGTTTGATGGGACAGTGTACAGGGAGCTTTACTCTGTATCTAACCCGTGCTGTACCTGCCCTGGGAGTGTTTGATGGGACAGTGTACAGGGAGCTTTACTCTGTCTAGGCCGTGCTGTACCTGCCCTGGGAGTGTTTAATGCTGAAACAGGATGTAAGATATTGGAAAGTGACAACCCTCATCTTGATGAACACAAAAAAGGCGGACAAGGAAAGAGTAAAGATCATGATAAAAGACTCTGAAAAAATCCAGTCATTTGTGCAAGAGGCAAAAAGTTGCAAGTAGTGCCATTGAAGACCTTGTTACTAAAGACTGACAGTGAGGCAGGATTTTCTCCTGATTGTTTGTTTTTCAAGTGCTTTACAATCTGTTTATCAAAATTCAATTGAGTTGACCAGCATCCTCGAGTTGCGGATCTTGGCTCTATATTGAACAGTGACATTCTAAAACTGTCCGTAGACTGCAGGTGCAAGAAGATAAACTCCTCTGCTCCAGCACCGGCTGTAGGCCCTTGAACTACAACCAGCAATTTGGCCGCACCAACTTCTGTCAATTGCTTTCATCAAACTCCAAACTAGTGGCCGTGGCATCAGCGTTAGTGAATGGCAGGCACAGGTGCTGGTTTTGGATGACGGGCCTGGTTTGTGATTGCACTTCTCCTGTTGCAAGTTCTCTGTTCAGCTCCTTCACTGTCACTCTTTCTTCAAACTCTCCTGTAGAAGATGTAAACTAATTCTACGCGCGGGGGTGAGGGCGAGGGCTGGGGAGGCCATAAGGGAAGGCTGGACAGTTGGGTTGGTGAGCATGGGAGCCAAGTGAAGCGCACCCAGAGCAGGTTCAGAACAAGATAGAAAGACTTGCATTTCTACAGCGCCTTTCACCACCTCAGGACATCCCAAAGCGCTTTACAGCCAATTAAGTACTTCTTGAAGTGTAGTCACTGTTGTAATGTCGGAAATGCGGCAGCCAATTTGCGCACAGCAAGCTCCCACAAACAGCAATGTGATAGTGACCAGATAATCTGTTTTAGTGATGTTGGTTGAGGGATAAATATTGGCCAAAACACCAGGGATAACTCCCCTGCTCTAATTCCAAATAGTGCCATGGGATCTTTTACGTCCACCTGAGAGAGCAGATGGGGCCTCGGTTTAATGTCTCATCTGAAAGACGGTACCTCCGACAGTGCGGCACTCCCTCAGCACTGCACTGGGAGTGTCAGCCTAGAATTTTGTTCTCAAGGGGGAATAATTGAGTCGCGCCCCATTTGGGGCGCTAACTTTGCCGGGGCGCTACTTTTAGCGTTCCAAAAAAATTAGCGCCCCCGTGGCCGAAATTCATCGGTAGCGCCACAAGAGGGAAGCGGGGCGCTACTGGAAGTGCCCCGCCTCCCTCTTGGAGCGCTGCGAGGGAATATCGCGGCACTACATGCCGCGGTACTGCAGGCCTTCTTCCCCTTCTTAAAGGGGAGGGACCTTGCGCAGCGCGACCCGGGGCCCAGCTGGGCCACCGGGGATCGGAGTGCCGGAAAAAGAGCCCGGCACTCAAGAGAAGTGCCGGGCTCACGGAGCGCAGCCGGCACTCCACGGGGGCGCTGGTCAGGAGGCCGGTGATGGGAGTGGAGGCAGGTGCTGGCAGGCGGCCAGCAACAAAAATGGCCGCCCGCCACCTCGCCTTTAATTAGCGCTGCCCCAGCCGCAGGTAGGCCCCCTGACCCCGTCGGACATAGCGTCCGGCGGCAAGTCAGGGGGCACTACCAAAGTTCGCGGCCGGGGCGCGAGCGGCTCACGGCGATGACGTCATCGCAGCGCCACAGGACGCTAACGGTTACCGCCGCCGCTAACCTCCCGCTGAATTTCGTGGGAGGCGTTGGCGGCGCCGCGCCCGGGCGCGAGTTGCTTTGCGCCCCGCTAACGAATTTTTAGGCCCAAGTCTCGGGAGTGGAACCCACAACCTTCTGACTGAAGAGGCGAGAGTGCTGCCCACTGAGCCACGGCTGACACACAGGCACAACTGAGCTGAAAGGCTCAGGCGGTGACCGGAAGTGGAAATTAATTGTGAAAATAAGATATACTGGTCAATCTCCCAAGTGAAGAGCACGATGCTGCAGTGTCTCCACTGGTGGGAGGGTGTAATTACAGCGTGACAAATTGGCACTCTCAATATAAATGTGGACGCACAGTTAAAAGCTGACAGGAAGTGCAAGTAGACGCAGGATTTTTGTACATATTAATCAATATTTTAAAAACACGGAGACCCACAAAGAAAGACAGTGCTATGACTGAAAGGAGTAGAAGTAAGGCTGAGGTAAATCAGGAAAGTTGGGCCTTCCGATGCTCAGGTTTTACTTTCTCCAGAATTGGGATACCAAAAAAAAATGGAAAAACCCCAGCGGTTCCTCCAATCGAAAATAAAACCAAAATGTTTCTGAATTTAATTCCGCAAAAACTGTTTTGGAAAGAACACACAGAATACTTTAAATAATAGACACGGCCAGCTGTCTTCACAGACAGAAGTGCCAAGAGGAGCCGAGCTGTATCCCAGGAGTAACTTTAACGTAGTAATACGTCCCAAGGCGCTTCACAGGAGCGTAATCGGATAAAAATGGTCGCCGAGCCAAAGAGGGCGACATTAGGACAGGTGACCAGGTAGGAGGAGCGCCTCAAAATGAGGAGCGTGAGGTGAAAGGGTTTCGGGAAAGAATGAGTCGGAGGAGCCGATAGCGAGATCAGTGTTGGACCACGCAACGAGGAGGCAGGATGATGGATTCAGAAGCTTAGCAAGAGCAAGGGAGGAAAGTGCAGAAGAACAGAGTCCATTCTAATATCAATAGAACAGAGAAAGAGCGTAAATACACTTGCCAAACACTTTGTTTTGCGAGTGTCGTAATCCCTTTCATTTCACTTGCGATACCCAGCTCGTGTCCAATCCTGCAACCTCCCACCAGCTCCTCACAGTGGCCCAGTGGGTAGCACTCTCTCACCTCGGAGTCAGAAGGTCGTGTGGTTCAACTCCCACTCCAAGAGACTGGAGCACAAAAAGCCAGGCTGACGCTCACAGTGCAGAGCTGAAGGAGCGCCGCACTGTCGGAGGTGCCGTCTTTCAGATCAGACATCTGCCCTCTCAGGTGGGTGTAAAGGTGGATCCCATAGCAGTATTTTGAAGAAGAGCAGGGGGGTTCTCCCCAGTGTCCTGGTCAATATTTATCCCTCAACAAACATCACTAGAACAGAGTCTCTGGTCATTTATCATATTGCTGCTTGTGGGAGCTTGCTGTGCGCAAATTGGCTTCTGTGTTTCCTACATTACAACAGTGACTATACTTCAAAAAAGTACGTCATTGTCTGTGAAGCACTTTGGGACATCCTGAGGTTGTAAAAGGCGCTACAGAAATGCAAGTCTTTCATTCTTCTCACCTCCCTCAATCTTTCCCTTCATTCCAGGAGCGTCAATTCCAAAATTCTCCCACTTTTTTCTCTTCCCTCCCCTCGGACCCTGTATTATCTCTTTACCCCTTCCTCTCCTGCAGGGTGCTGTTTCCCATCCCTCTGGTACCTCACCCCAAGTGGCCGTGTGTGAGCCTAGACACAGGGCCCTGGCAGGCTGATCGACCAGGGGGAGCAGCACGGCCGAAACTGATCCCGCCCTCGAGCCAACACCCACACGCACTGCACTTTCCCGCAAGAGACATTGAGTAGCGATGAGGAGCAGGAACCTTGACCGAGTTTTCCCCTTTCCTAGTCAAGGGGCGGGGAGGCCAGTTGTAGTGCGGCCAAACACCACCCTGGCTGAGGAGAGTTAACTCACCTCAGACCTTAAATCTACTGGGCCGAATGGCTCAGCACAATTACGTGTCAACTGTGGCTCAGTGGGTAGCACCCTTGCCTTCTGAGTTAGTGAAAGTTGTGGGTTCAAATCCCACGTCAGGATCTTGAGCACAAAAAATCTGGGCTGACACTCCAGTGCAGTGCTGAGGGAATGCTGCACTGTTGGAGGTGCCGTTTTTCAGATGAGACGTTAAACCGAGGCCCTGTCTGCCCCCTCAGGTGGATGCAAAAGATCCCACGGTGTTAATTTGTAAGAGCAGGGGAGTTCCCCCCGGTGTCCTGGCCAATATTTATCCCTCAATCAACATCACTAAAACAGATTATCTGGTCATTATCAGATTGCTGTGTGTGGGAGTTTGCTGTGTACAAATTGGCTGCCACGTTTCCCACATTACAACAGTGACTCCACTTCATTGGCTGTAAAACACTTTGGAACGTCCGGTGGTTGTGAAAGGTGCGATATAAATGTGTAAGACTTTCCTAAACACAAGTTACTTTGCAGGGAGAACAGAAACAATCTGCTCACCACTGAGGCACTCCAATTAAACTGGTTACAACAAACAGCTCGGCACATAAGATAAGGTGGTAATCTGACTGGACTAGTAATCCAGAAAATGCAAGTTCAAATCCCGCCTTTGGAATTTGGTTTTATTTTTAAATCTGGAAATAAAAAAGCTGGTGTCAGTAAAAGTGACCGTGAAGCTGTCGGATTGTCGTAAAAACCCAACTGGCTCACTAATGTCCCTTTAGCGAAGGAAACCTGCCGTCCTTACCCAGCCTGGGCCTATATGTGGACTCCTGTCCCTCACACCAGTGCGGTAAATCTCAACTGCCCTCGCCAGCTCCTCAGTTGTAGTAAACCTTGCAAGAAGGCGGCCCACCACCACCGTCTCAGGGCAACTAGGAACGGGCAATAAATGCCGGCCTTGCCAGCGACACCCGCATCCCGAGAATGAATAATGAAAAAAAAATAGTACCTCCCCGGTTTTCAATAACAATACTTCGAGTAGTCCAAACATTGTATGTCACAGTAAGCATTAATTCAGGATTTTAACACATATAGTCACACAAAAAAAAAATCCGTAACTGAATCATGTAGACCAGGGTGATAGAAACATAGAAGAAACATAGAAAAATAGGAGCATTTCGAGCCTGCTCCGCCATTCAATATGATCATGGCTGATCCTCTATCTCAATACCATATTCCCGCTCTCTCCCCATACCCCCTTGATGCCTTTTGTGTCTAGAAATCTATCTATCTCCTTCTTAAATATATTCAGTGACTTGGCCTCCACAGCCTTCTGTGGTAGAGAATTCCACAGGTTCACCGCCCTCTGAGCGAAGAAATTTCTCCTCATCTCAGCCCTAAATGTCCTACTCCAGATTCCAGATTGCATTCCCGGCCTCTGCTAAATTAGCTAATCTTAACTGGGACGGCAGTCAGACTGCTGCAATTGTCCTCAGTTCCCTGAGTAGGCAAGCGAGGGGGGGAAATCAGCCAGGGTTCCTGCTCTTGATCCTAATCCAGTGACACACTGCGTGTGGTGGGGGGGGGCCACTGGACAAGGATGGGTTGGGGGCCATGGCTCGGTCACGATCGCAGCAACTGGTTTGATGATCAGGCCCTTTGAGGCAGGGAGTGTCCCGAGGCACTTCACAGAGCTGAAGCAGATGGTTTAACAGGAGAGACCCACAGTTGAAAAGATCACTTTCCGGCAACGCCTTGATTTTAAAATTCTCATCCTCGTTTTCAAATCCCTCCCTGGCCTCCTCACCCCATCCCCATCTCTCCAACCTCCTCCAGCCCTGCAACACTCCGAGAACTCTGCCTTCTTCCAATTCTGGCCTCCCCCCAATACCCTTCGCCCACCATTGGCGGCCGTGCTTCCAGCCATCTCGTCCTGGGATTCCCTCCTCCACTAAGACTCTCCACGAAACCTCTCTCTTTGACCAAGCCTTTGCTCACCTGTCCTAATATCGCCTCGCGTGGCTCGGCGTTATAACCGTGCGTCCGTTAATCGCTCCTGTGAAGCGCCTTGGGACGTTTTACCACGTTGAAGGCGCCGCATGAATGCGAGCTGTTGACGATTCGAGGAGGCCGCTGATAGGTGAGGAGGGAAATGTAGTGAGGGGGCTGGCTTCCAGGAGCAGGGCCAAGATGGCAGAGGGCTCTGCCACTGACGATGCAGGGGAGTTACGGTGCCCTCCGCAATGCAATTGCCTCCCGGCTCCCACAAGGCAGATCGAGCAACCAGGACCTGTGTGAAAGTGGACCCCATCAAGGGGTCAGCGTCTTCACGCGAGGTTGGCGGGAGGGGGGTGCGGTGAAGGAGGAGAAACGGAAAATAAAATCCAAGCGAACCATTATAACCAGATTTTTTTCATAAGCATTAAATTAAACACACAATCAATAAGCTGTGGCCAATATAATTCACCCTGTAGCCTACTGAGCATTGACTGCTGACCACAGCTAAACAACTTTATCACGGCAGGTTAAAAACTCCTGTTTACAAATTTCCCAGTCACCAACACCCACCTTTTAAAGTGGAGAACATTAAGGACATTTAAAAAAAACCAGAGGATATATCCTTAACACTACCAACTCCCCCACACACTGTATAGCCCATTCCCAAGACTGCAAGGGGAAAACAGTATGAAAGGACCTGAATATCAAAATATGATATAAATACACACACAACACACACAACACAAACCAGTGATATTAACCCTTTAACAACACAATTAAAAATAAACATATTATACAAACCCCTTTCCTAAAAAAAAATACAATAGACGCTCTGATTGCTCGGGATTAGAGTGGGTTATTTATTTCAGATCAAGGCCGATGCTTGGAAGAGGGAAGCTCGGCCTTTCTCCTGGAAGGGGATTTGAGGAGAAAGGACAAGGAAATCTATGGAAGCCACTCGGAATGCCGAGGTAGAAATGCCCAGGGACTGGGAACAGCGAGAGCTCCTAGTCAGTTTCAGCAGGGGCTAAAACTGCATTCGGATTGAGCTCGCCTTCTCCCTATTGATGTTACATTATATATATATACACACACACACAATACACACAATTAAATATATATAATGGACGATAGATTCCCTTACCTGATCGCACACACATACACACACAGCAGCTCCGGAAATCCCAATCAGGATGAAGAAACACTGCAGTTTCAATGGTTACAAAAAAATTAAATGTATCATTTTTTTTTGTGTTGTTGCCGTTTCCTGGTTTGATTCCGGGTTTGCCAGCGGCCCCTGCCGATGGTGTATCCAAGCGAGGTTCTGGGGACACAAAGTAACCGGCTGTAATGTGTCCTCTCTGTACCTCCCCAGCGAGCCAGCGGGGAAAAAAAACAGGTCAAAGCAAGGGCCTCTTCCAGAACTGGGGAAAAAAATAATAAAATAAACGGAAGAAGATTTTTGGAAACTTAATTGCCTGATTTATATAAACGAGGCCGTGCTGCCCTTTTTTTCCTCTCTCTCTCTCTCTCTCTCTCACATACAACACAAACCTTTCCCAGGCCACATGGAGAATGAGGCAGTCGATCTAGACTCAAAGCCTAGGCACCTCCCAGATCAGGACATGTCGAGAGAGAAAAAAAAACACACACACACATACGACACACTACAGGCTGAAAACTCCACCAGTCAACAGCAGCAAGCTCTGGGATTAAGCTGGCCCCACAGAGAGACTGGAGCACTCAGTATTTAACCCCTTGTGGTTACAACAAGTCAATCTGGTTGACATTATAAAGGTCTGCCAACATATTTTTTTCAACAAACATTTGTTTTTCCTACTCTCTCATTTTATTGATACTGCTTATGACCACTGTCGCTTTGATCGCCCTCCCTTCACCTTCTCCAGCTCTAATTGCTAAAAGAAAGGACACCTCAGGAAGTGCCAAAGCGCTTTACGGCCAATGAAGTACTTTTTGAATTAGGAACAGAAAATGCTGGAAATACTCAGCAGGCCAGGCAGCATCTGTGGAGAGAGAAACAGAGTTAACGTTTCAGGACAGTGACCTTTCTCTCTCTCTCGCTTTCTCTCTCCACAGATGCTGCCTGACCTGCTGAGTATTTCCAGCACTTTCTGTTCTAATTTCAGATTTCCAGCATCCGCTGTATTTTGCTTTTGAAGTGCGCTCACTGTTTGCAATGTAGGAAATGCGGCAGCCAATTTGCGCACAGCAAGGTCCCACAAACAGCAATGTGATAAATGGCCAGATCATCTGTTTTTTGCACAGGTGGAGATGAAAGTAGCAAGGAAGTCCCAGAGGATGAGGCCAAGTTTATCGGCGGGTTTTGCCAGCGAAATAAAGTCCGGATTCAGAGGACCCATTAACAGTGGTCGGAAGGAGAGTTCCCAGCGGTGATGTAACTGGTGACATGAATTACACCGCCATTTCTGCCTCCAAGTCGCTAAAATTATTAAAATACAAAAAAAAAATCCCATTGCAGTGGATCGGACAGCAGAAAGAACGATGCACAATGCAAGAATGTCCCTGGGGACAACCTGGAGCATTTGAGCAAAAGCAAAATACTGCGGATGCTGGAAATCTGAAATAAAAACAGAAAATGCTGGAAATACTCAGCAGGTCAGGCAGCATCCGTGGAGAGAGAGAGAAACAGAGTTAACGTTTCAGGTCGATGTTCTGACGAAGGGTCATCGACCTGAAATGTTAACTCTGTTTCTCTCTCCACAGATGCTGCCTGACCTGCTGAGTATTTCCAGCATTTTCTGTTTTTATTGGAGCATTTGAGGCCTGTTTTTTGCTGAGCATGTCCCAGGATCTGAGTCTACTTAAAGCCCCTGTCTCTTCCCCTAACCTCCCTCCCCCACTCCACCCCCAACTGCCTCCCCCACTCCAATGTTTCCTGTAGGACCACATGGCCATTTTCTCCAGATCAAGACACAATCGAGGAAAGCTATTTGGCCCATCTTGCCTCACCCATCTAGGAAGATCCTGCAGAACTTCATCACAACATCCAACTGCTGCGTAAATAATTCAAGGGTTTTAGCCTCCATTGCCTTAACCAGAAGTCCATCACATTTTGTTATTCCACCAACAACCACCAACCACCCTGAAACCTCCTTATACACCAGCATCCATTGCTTAAGGAGTGTGATGGAATACTCTCCACTTGCCTGGATGAGTGCAGCTCCAACAACACTCAAGAAGCTCGACACCATCCAGGACAAAGCAGCCCACTTGATTGGCACCCCATCCACAACCTTGAACATTCACTCCCTCCACCACCGGCATACCGTGGCCGCAGTGTGTACCATCTACAAGATGCACTGCAGCAACTCGCCAAGGTTTCTTCGGCAACACCTCCCAAACCCGCGACCTCTTCCACCTAGAAGGACAAGGGCAGCAGGCGCATGGGAACACCACCACCTCCAAGTTCCCCTCCAAGTCACACACCATCCTGACTTAGAATTATATCGCTGTTCCTTCATCGTCGCTGGGTCAAAATCCTGGAACTCCCTTCCTAACAGCACTGTGGGAGTACCTTCACCACACGGACTGCAGCGGTTCAAGAAGGCGGCTCACCACCACCTTCTCAAGGGGGGCAATTAGGGATCAGCAGTAAATGCTGGCCTTGCCAGCGACGCCCACATCCCATAAACGAATTTTAAAAAAATCCCTCCATAGAACCCACTCCCTCCCTATCGCTGTAAACTCCTCCAGCCTAAAACCCTCCAAGAACTCTGCGTTCTTCCAATTCTGGCCTCTCGTGCATCTCCCATGCCCTTCACCCCACCATTGGCGGTCGTGCCTTCAGCCATCGAGATGCTAAACCCTGGAATTCCCTGCCTATACCTCTCCGCCTCTATACCTCTCTCTCCTCCTTTAGACGCTCTGTAAAACCTACCTCTTTGACCAAGCTTTTGCTAGCCTGTTGTAATATCTCCTTATGTGGCTCAGAGTGAAATGTTGTCTGATAACGCTCCTGTGAAGTGCCTTGGGACGTTTTACTGTGTTAAAGGAGTTATATAAACACAATCTGTTGTTGTCTTCAAACCAGTCAATTCATATTCCGTCTATACCAATGGGCTGACGTTTACGCAGTAGTCCATGATCTTGGGCAGCACCTTTTCCATGTATACGGCATCCGTGGTCTCACCCCTATCCACTAGGCCTATAACCTCCTCAAAGAAATTCAATAAACTGGTTAAGCGTGAACTGCTACTCCATGGGCGCTGTCTCTACATGTTAGCTTTGGCTCAGTGGTAGCACCCTTGCCTCTGAGTCGGAAGGTCACGGGTTTAAGCCCCAATCCAGAGACTTGAGCCCCCCAAGCTCGGCTGATGCTGAGGGAGCGCCGCACGGTAGGAGCTCTGGATGAAAGCATAAACCAGGGCCCCATCCATCTGCTCGGGGGATAGAAACGATTCCACAACACTACGTGAAGAAGAGGAGAGTTTCCCCTGGTGAAAATCGGTAAATCCTATTTGCCTGGGATATTGCACCTGGTTGTAAACCGGATCTAAATATTGATGCACTAAATGATGTCCCTTCAACATTCAAACACTTCACCTGCAGAGCCAGCTCTCTGCTTACCGCACCAGATGTGCATTGGTATGCTCCGGGCTTTCATGCTTCGGACAGGTTTGAGAGGTCGCACAACACCAGGTTATAGTCCAACAGTTTTATTTGAAATCACAAGCTTTCGGAGCTATCGATCGCCCCTTCCTCAGGTGAAGTAAAGAAATACAGACTCGACAAAGCATATATAGATAGAGAACAATGCATGTGTACCTTACAATTGCAGACAACTAAATTAAATCATCCTGACTATCTGCCGAGGTGTGATAAAGTTAATCAGGTCAGCCAGGAAGGTACCACATCGGACAGGTGCCATAGAGGATAGATAAACCACAGATTCACAGAATCATACAGCACAGAAGGAGGCCATTCGGCCCAACGTGTCTATGCCGGCTCTTTGAAAGGGCTATCCAATTAATCCTTACCTAAGAAAGGATATACTTGCCATAGAGGGAGTGCAGCGAAGGTTCACCAGACTGATTCCTGGGATGGCAGGACTGTCGTATGAGGAGAGATTGGGTCGACAAGGCCTGTATTCACTAGAGTTCAGAAGAATGAGAGGGGATCTCATTGAAGCATATAAAATTCTGACAGGGCTAGACAGACTGGATGCAGGGAGGATGTTTCCCCTGGCTGGAGGGTCTAGACCGAGGGGTCACAGTCTCAGGATACGGGGTAGGACATTTAGGACTGAGATGAGGAGAAATTTCTTCACTCAGAGGGTGGTGAACCTGTGGAATTCTCTACCACAGAAGGCTGTGGAGGCCAAGTCACTGAATATATTTAAGAAGGAGAGAGATAGATTTCTAGACACAAAAGGCATCAAGGGGTATGGGGAGAGAGCGGGAATATGGTATTGAGATAGAGGATCAGCCATGATCATATTGAATGGCGGAGCAGGCTCGAAGGGCTGAATGGCCGACTCCTGCTCCTATTTTTCTATGTTTCTATGTTTCTATCCCACTCAGAGACGATATTCCCTTTAAGCTGTCTGGACCTCCCAGGCAGCCGGTTGACCCGCTTTTAAATGCAAAAACCGCACATGCGCGGATTCTTGAATGGACCACGCAGCCCCCTTAAAGGGTCCATGCGGCCCGAAAAAATACTAGCGGGAACATTGGTAATAGAATCATAGGCTGATACAGCAGAGAAGGAGGCCATTCGGTCCATTGTTCCTGTGCTGGCTCTTTGAAGGAGCTCTCCAATTAGTCCCACTCCTCCCTGCTCCTTCCCCATAGCCCTGCCAATTTTTCCTTTTCAAGTATTTATCCAATTCCCTTTTGAAAGTTATTATTGAAGCTGCTTTTCAGGCAGCGCATTCCCGATCACAACAACCCGCTGCGTAAAAAATTCTCCTCATCGCCCCCTCCCCGGCTTTTTTGCCAATTATCTTCAATCTGTGTCCTCTGGTTACCGACCCTCCTGCCACTGGAAACAGTTTCTCCATTGTTAAATCATTATTTCACGATTTTCCTCACCTTCTCTCCACCCTTTTCAACCTTGATGGTTTCCTACACTCGCCCTTTCATCAAGATCTCCGTATTTAAAAATGAGAGTGGGAAGACTGATCACAGAATCGGAGAACGAAACAGCACAGAAGGAGGCCATTCGGCCCATCATGCCTGTGCCGGCTCTTTGGTGGAGCCCACCAGTGATACTGGAAAAGGTCCCGTTTCAGTGATATCTGGTGTTTTCGTGACATTACTGCATTTTTTACGATGCTTTTTGTTATTCCACCAACAGCCACCCACCACCCTGAAACCTCCTTCTGCACCAGCATTCATTGCTTAAATCCCTCCAGAGAGCCCGCTCCCTCCCTATCGCTGTAACCTCCTCCAGCCCTAAAACCCTCCAAGAACTCTGCATTCCTCGAATTCTGGCCTCTTGTGCATCTCCCACTCCCTTCACCCCACCATCATGCCTCAGTGTGCAGCACGCTCACTTCTGAGTCAGAGGATTACAGAGGTTTACATAGGATGTACGGCACAGAAACAGGCCATTCAGCCCAACCAGTCCATGCCTGGCGTTTACGCTCCACTCGAGCCTCCTCCCGTCTTTCCTCATCTAACTCAATCAGTATAACCCTGTATTCCCTTCTCCCTCATATGCTTATCTAACCGCCCCTTAAATGCATCTGTACTATTCGCTTCAACCACTCCCTGTGGTAGCGAGTTCCACATTCTCACCACTCTCTGGGTAAAGAAGAGGGTTGTGGGTTCACATCCCACTCCAGAGACTTGAGCACAAAAATCTTGGCTGACGTTCCCAGTGCCAGTGCTGAGGAGGGCTGCACTGTCGGCGGTGCCGTCTTTTGGATGAGACGTTAAACCGAGGGCCCTGTCTGCCCTCTCGGGTGCGCGTAAACGATCCCACGGCACTATTTCGAAGAAGAGCTGGTGAGTTCTCCCCGGTGACCTGACCAATATTCATCCCACAACCAACATCACTAAAAACAGATTATCTGGCCATTATCACATTGCTGTTTATGGGAAGCTTGCTGGGCGCAAGTTGGCTGCCGCATTTCCTACATTACAACAGTGACTACACTTCAAAAAGTACTTCATTGGCTGTAAAGCGCTTTGGGACATCCTGAGGTTGTGAAAGGCGCTGGAGAAATGCAAGTCCTTTCTTTCTTTTACACTACAGTTAGCTCAGTGGTAAATAGCCCAATGTGACACTGAGTTCCAGGGCTGGCTTTTCCTTTCTCTGCACTACAGAGTCACGGTAGGATTGCCCTGACCCCTGCCCAGTTTCCTGGGTCGACGGGGGTCATTAGATATTCATGGCGGGTTTTCCGGTGGGATTCCTGCCAGTCGTGGGAGCCCACCAGTGGCCTGGCAGGAATATCTGGGTGCAGGGTTGCCATGTTCCCTTGTTGTCGTAAGTGACCCAAGGGCCGTAAATATGGCTGGATGGTCAGCAGACCTTCGGCGAGGTGGTGGGGCGGGGGGCAGTAGTCCATCTCGTCAGAGATGTGCCCCAAGCGGGGGACGGGGGAACGGATGACAGAAACAGAGACAAAGCAGAAAGCCTAGGTCACAGGCTTCTTCTACTCAAAATATTGATGTGTCATCGCCAATGTCCTTAAGCTTCAAGTCAAATGCTACCCCAAAGGGTTGTCAGGCTGGTTAACCTTAAGGTCTCTGTACGCTCCTTTGGTCTTGGGTATCGCTGCTGCAGCTGGTTCGCTTGACGAGGGGTTGGGGGGAGGGGGAGTGGTGGGGGGTGGTTTGAGGCCTAGTGGCACAGTGTGGATTGCCATGGCAACGTGCTGTGTCACGGAGTGGCAGGATGCAACCAGCTGGCACTAAAACAGAGTGCGAGTTACAGAATCGTTCGGGCATTGTACCTATGAGCATCTCACCTCTCAGCCAAGACGGTTAAGTGTGGGGGGGAGGGGGGGCGGGGAGATTATAATAAAATGGCGCTAAAATTAATAAATTAACAGCAGCATCAAAGTGCAATGAAATAGCAAAACAGAGCTAGAGAGAAACTGTGCAAAGGTGTGAACATTGCTCACAGAGCCACAGGCAGAAAACACATTCTGTAACAGGTCACCTCAGGACCCCACCATTACAGACAGGATGGCCACCCGCTTGGTTTTGACCCAGACTGTCTGGTTTCCAGGGATAGACGCACGCGGTTTCTGATCGTTAAAAAACAAGCAGAATAAGTCAGGATTGGGATTTCCTGGATTTGGAAATTGCCGAGCGGCCCCTGTTCCGCAATGGTGCAGGCAAGTGTGGCCCCCATTAGACAATGGTACAGGCACGGGTGGCACCCATTGGACTGTGGTACAGACATGGGTGGTCCCCATTGGACTGTGGTACAGACATGGGTGGTCCCCATTGGACAATGGTACAGACACGGGTGGCCCCATTAGACAATGGTACAGACATGGGTGGTCCCCATTGGACAATGGTACAGACATGGGTGGTCCCCATTGGACAGTGGTACAGACATGGGTAGCCCCCATTAGACAATGGTACAGACATGGGTGGTCCCCATTGGACAATGGTACAGACACGGGTGGCCCCATTAGACAATGGTACAGACATGGGTGGTCCCCATTGAACAATGGTACAGACATGGGTGGTCCCCATTGGACAGTGGTACAGACATGGGTGGCCCCCATTAGACAATGGTACAGACATGGGTGGTCCCCATTGAACAATGGTACAGACATGGGTGGCCCCCATTGGACAATGGTACAGACACGGGTGGTCCCCATTGGATAATGGTACAGTCACAGGTGGTCCCCATTGAACATTGGTACAGGTGGGACCAGCCCTGTTTTGCACATGAGAGCAGTAATTCCTGTCTGAAATGCTCTGCTCCTGGCCAAGTTTGGACCGGACAGAAGGCGAGGGTCCGGATTACACACGCAGTAACAGACAGGGGCAGCTGAGTAACAAGCCCCTATAAAGCCCCAAAATCACAGCCCCGGACACAGGTAGGGCGGGGTAGATCAGCTGCAATGAGTCCTTTCGCGCCTCACTTACAAATCCAAGGCTTGCAATACAAACAGCAGCAGATGTACAGAAAGAAAACACACAGGTGACACAAAAATAATCAGTGACAGTTGCTTCATGCAAGCAGCCCTCGTCAACCCTGGATGCAAAAAAAAACAATTGCATGTCAAGGAGGTCCCTTCAGAAGAGCAGCAAGCCACACAACCCGATCTGACTGGGTCTCTGCCCACTCATCAGCTACAACATGCCAGTCAGGCATAAGGGTTACTTAAAGGGGAATTGTACTCATCGAGTGTGTCATACTGTCACAGCGGGAGTCTTATTGCACAGAATCAGTCACTTAGCCATGGAACCCCAGGGCTGCCATCTGTCCAGTTTCGGTCCAGATTTCCAGCCGGCCATCTGCATGTTTGGAAGATATAAACCAGACATCATTTCCTTTAATACAGAGGCTGGACAAGCTGGGGCTGTTCTCCTTAGAGCAGCGAAGATTAAGGGGAGATTTAATAGAGGCGTTCAAGGTTATGAGGGGCTTTTGATAGAGTGCATCGGGAGAAACTGGTTCCACTGGCAGGAGGGTCGGTAACCAGAGGACACAGATTGAAGGGAATTGGCAACAAAGCCAGGGTGGGGGGGAAGGGGGGGAAGGTGAGGAGAAGTTTTTTTACGCAGCGAGTTGTTGTGATCTGGAATGCGCTGCCTGAAGGGCAGTGGAAGCAGATTCAGTAGTAACTTTCAAAAGGGAAATGGATAAATACTTGAAGGGGAAAAATTTACAGGGCTATGGGGGAAAAGAGCGGGGGAAGTGAGACTAATTGGAGAGCTCTACCAAAGAGCCGGCACAGGCACGATGGGCCGAATGGCCTCTTTCTGTGCTGTATGATTCTATGATTCTATGGCGAAGAGTCAACGAGTTAAGGTACTGAGAAAAACAGTCATGACATCTTGAAGGGCTTTCCCCTCAATTATAGACCATCCTCTACCTCATCCCTCCTCCTCTGAGTGTCCAACCGCGCTTTGGGGAACAGTTTCAAGGGCGCCAGTAGCCCCATGGTACATCATCCAAGTGGCCATTTGTCTTTTGTACTCTGGACAGTGAGTACATAAGAACATAAGAATTAGGAGCAGGAGTCGGCCATACGGCCCTTCAAGCCTGCTCTGCTATTCAGTAAGGTCATGGCTATATAAATGCACGTTGTTGTTAGTTTTATTCCATGTTGAAAGGTCTGACTCTTGGATGGGGGTAGGCAGGTGGGGGGAAGTATTAGCCCCAGGGAAGCGGGGGCTGGTGGTGTGGGGTGAAGCTTCTTGACACGAGGACAACACTGGAACTATTTATTGTCCATCCCATTGGATCCCTAGGGCATTAAGAGCCAGCGAGGTCAGAGGGCAAGTGTGGGATTGGAGTCATACATAGGCCAGACCAGATAGGGCAGCAGGTTCCTTTCCCCGAATACCCATAGTGACCTCAACTCCACTTTCCCGCCCGATCCCCTTATTCCTTGATTCCCCTAGAGTCCAAAAATCTATCGATCTCAGCCTTGAATATACTCAACGACTCAGCATCCACAGCCCTCTGGGGCAGAGAATTCCAAAGATTCACAACCCTCTGAGTGAAGAAATTTCTCCTCATCTCAGTCCTAAATGGCCGACCCCTTATCCTGAGACTATGCCCCCGAGTTCTAGACTCTCCAGCCAGGGGGAAACAACCTCTCAACATCTACCCTGTCAATTCCCCTCAGAATTTTATACGTTTCAATGAGATCCCCTCTCATTCTTCTAAACTCCAGAGAGTATAGGCCCATTCTACTCAATCTCTCCTCATCTCAGGAATCAATTTAGTGAATCTTTGTTGCACCCTCAAAGGCAAGTATATCCTTCCTCAGGTACAGTCCCAAAACTGTACACAGTACTCCAGGTATGGCCTCACCAGGGCCCTGTACAATTGCAGCAAACATGAGCAGGCTATTTTACAATGGGAACAAGGGGCGAGCTGGGCTCTGGCCTCACATGCTGTCCAGATCGATGGGTATGGTAGCCTAGTGCTTGTGGTGCTGCTGTAGCAACCTAGGGGTGGTGAGTTCAAATCCCACCGTGACCAGTTGTGACAACTGAATTTAATAAATCTGGTCATTTGCACCAAGGAAAAGGGGCAATGAAAGTTGTAGGTTGTCATAGCAACTCAACCGGCTCACTATGGGTCTTCAGGGAAAGGAACCTGCTGCCCTATCTGGTCTGGCCTATGTATGACTCCAATCCCACACTTGCCCTCTGACCTCGCTGGCTCTTAATGCCCTAGGGGTCCAATGGGATGGACAATAAATACTTCCACTGTTGTCCTCATGCCAAGAAGCTTCACCCCACACCACCAGCCCCGCTCTTTCCCTCGAGCTGATACTTCCCCCGACCTGCCCACCCCCTCCAAGAGTCAGACCTTTCAACATGGAATAAGAACAACAACAACTTGCATTTATATAGCGCCTTTAATGTCGTAAAGTGTTCCAAGGCGCCTCACAGGAACGTTATCAGACAGAATTTGACACCGAGCCGGTATTAGGGCAGGTGACCAAAAGCTTGTCAAAGAGGTAGATTTTAAGGAGTGTCTTAAAGCAGGAGAGAGAGGTAGAGAGGCGGAGAGGTTTAGGGAGGGAATTCCAGAGCTCAGGGCCCAAGCAGCTGAGAGCACGGCCGCCAATGGTGGAGCGATGGAAATCGGGGATGCGCAGGAGGCCAGAATTGGAGGAGCGCAGAGATCTCGGGGGGTTGTGGGGCTGGAGGAGCTGACAGAGGTAGGGAGGGGACAAGGCCATGGAGGGATTTGAAAACGAGGATGAGAATTTAAAAATTGAGGTGTTGCCGGCCTGGGAGCCAATGTAGGTCAGCGAGCACAGGGGTAATGGGTGAACGGGACTTGGTGCGAGTTAGGACACGGGGGCAGCTGAGTTTCGGATGAGCTCAAGTTTACGGAGGGTGGAAGATGGGAGGCCGGCCAGGAGAGCGTTGGAATAGACCAGTCTGGAGGTAACAAAGGCATGGATGGGGAAGGTGAGCTTCAGGAATTCCTGGTCCGTGCGACTCGGTGGAATGTGTTTCCCCATTGAGGGAGTATTGAGGTGATGGTACTTGCTGTAAAAGAGTTGTTGATGCTGAGGGTTTGACCAAGCAGGTTAAATTGGAATAACTCTCTGGGGAAGTTGATGGTAACTTTCTATCCGACTTCTGAGGCAATTTCCAGCTGCATGCGATTCTCAGCCTCCAAATCATTAGCGCTATGGCAGGTTTGCGAGAAGGCCGGGCTACGAGTTCTCCGGGAATGCACAGAAGGAAAACATCCGATGCACCAGGAAGCATTGAACTTTGAACCCCGGCTGAACCTTGTACCAATCAGTAACAGGAAGGTAGGACTTTGCACAGGGAACCCGAGGTCAGAGTGCAAGGTCTGCAGCTCGATCAGGCTAGACTTTGTTCACATGAAACTAGATTATTAACTCTCTTGGGCAAACAATATCTGCGCTGTGTTCATATTGGGAGGAAAAGGAGATTGGTCTGCTCTTACTCATATATTGTGAAAAAGAGAAGTGTGCAAATATAGGAACTGAGACACACACACAGTGAGTGAACCCGTTCTAATTCAGGCTCCTACTGTCAACACCAAAAACTCCAAAGTATGGGTTAGATACAGAGTAAAGCTCCCTCTACACTGTCCCATCAAACAATCCCAGGGCAGGTACAGTACGGGTTAGATACAGAGTAAAGCTCCCTCTACACTGTCCCATCAAACACTCCCAGGGCAGCTACAGCACGGGTTAGATACAGAGTAAAGCTCCCTCTACACTGTCCCATCAAACACTCCCAGGGCAGGTACAGCACGGGTTAGATACAGAGTAAGGCTGCCTCTACACTGTCCCATCAAACACTCCCCGGGCAGGTACAGCCCAGGTTAGACACAGGGTAAAGCTCCCTCTACTCTGTCTCATCAAACACTCCCAAGGCAGGTACAGCATGGGTTAGATACAGAGTAAAGCTCCCTCTACACTGTCCCATCAAACACTCCCAGGGCAGGTACAGCACGGTTAGATACAGAGTAAAGATCCCTCTACACTGTCCCCATTAAATGCTCCCAGGGCAGGTACAGCACGGGTTAGATACAGAGTAAAGCTCCCTCTACACTGTCCCATCAAACACTCCCAGGGCAGGTACAGCACGGGTTAGATACAGAGTAAAGCTCCCTCTACACTGTCCCATCAAACACTCCCAGGGCAGGTACAGCACGGTTAGATACAGAGTAAAGATCCCTCTACACTGTCCCCATTAAATGCTCCCAGGGCAGGTACAGCACAAGTTAGATACAGAGTAAAGCTCCCTCTACACTGTCCCATCAAACACTCCCAGGGCAGGTACAGCACGGGTTAGATACAGAGTAAAGCTCCCTCTACACTGTCCCATCAAACACTCCCAGGGCCGGTACAGCACGGGTTAGATACAGAGTAAAGCTCCCTCTACACTGTCCCATCAAACACTCCCAGGGCCGGTACAGCACGGGTTAGATACAGAGTAAAGCTCCCTCTACACTGTCCCCATCAAACACTCCCAAGGCAGGTGCAGCATGGGTTAGATACAGAGTAAAGCTCCCTCTACACTGTCGCATCAAACACTCCCAGGGCAGGTACAGCACGGGTTAGATCCAGAGTAAAGCTCCCTCTACACTGTCCCATCAAACACTCCCAGGGCAGGTACAGCACGGGTTAGATACAGAGTAAAGATCCCTCTACACTGTCCCCATTAAATGCTCCCAGGGCAGGTACAGCACAAGTTAGATAGAGAGTAAAGCTCCCTCTACACTGTCCCATCAAACACTCCCAGGGCAGGTACAGCACGGGTTAGATACAGAGTAAAGATCCCTCTACACTGTCCCCATTAAATGCTCCCAGGGCAGGTACAGCACGGGTTAGATACAGAGTAAAGATCCCTCTACACTGTCCCCATTAAATGCTCCCAGGGCAGGTACAGCACGGGTTAGATACAGAGTAAAGATCCCTCCACACAGTCCCCATTACATGCTCCCAGGGCAAGTATAGCACAGGTTAGATAGAGAGTAAAGCTCCCTCTACACTGTCCCAGCAAACACTCCCAGGGCAGGTACAGCACGGATTAGATACAGAGTAAAGATCCCTCTACACTGTCCCCATTAAATGCTCCCAGGGCAGGTACAGCACAGGTTAGATAGAGAGTAAAGCTCCCTCTACACTGTCCCATCAAACACTCCCAGGGCAGGTACAGCACTGGTTAGATAGAGAGTAAAGCTCCCTCTACACTGTCCCATCAAACACTCCCAGGGCAGGTACAGCACTGGTTAGATACAGAGTAAAGCTCCCTCTACACTACTCCAACAATGTTTCCCTGTGCCAACCTCAGGAGTAACCCCTGTAGTTCCATTTCCTGCACCAGCGATCTGTCTGAGTGAGATTGCCAATTCATGCCTAGTTGGAGGTAGTTTTGTGTTGCCACATCATTATAGATACAATCAGTGACACAGGGTGCTGGGGGAGAGCGGTTACTGAGTGACAGTTTGAAGAAGCTCGATAAACATCATTAGAGATACAGTCAGTAACACAGGTTGCCTATGGAGAGCGGTTACTGAGTGACGGTGTGAGGGAGATGGATTAACATCAGTAGAGATACAGTCAGTGACACAGGGCGCTGGGGGAGGGGTAACTGAGTGACAGTGTGAGGGAGCTGGATTAACATCAGTAGAGATACAGTCAGTGACACAGGGCGCTGGGGGAGAGGGGTTACTGAGTGACAGTGTGAGGGAGCTGGATTAACATCAGTAGAGATACAGTCAGTGACACAGGGCGCTGGGGGAGAGGGGTTACTGAGTGGCAGTGTGAGGGAGCTGGATTAACATCAGTAGAGATACAGTCAGTGACACAGGGCGCTGGGGGAGAGGGGTTACTGAGTGACAGTGTGAGGGAGCTGGATTAACATCAGTAGAGATACAGTCAGTGACACAGGGCGCTGGGGGAGAGGGGTTACTGAGTGACAGTGTGAGGTAGCTGGATTAACATCAGTAGAGATACAGTCAGTGACACAGGGCGCTGGGGGAGAGGGGCTACTGAGTGACAGTGTGAGGGAGCTGGATTAACATCAGTAGAGATACAGTCAGTCATACAGGGCGCTGGGGGAGAGGGGTTACTGAGTGACAGTGTGAGGGAGCTGGATTAACATCAGTAGAGATACAGTCAGTAACACAGGGCGCTGTGGGAGAGGGGTTACTGAGTGACAGTGTGAGGGAGCTGGATTAACATCAGTAGAGATACAGTCAGTAACACAGGGCGCTGGGGGAGAGGGGTTGCTGAGTGACAGTGTGAGGGAGCTGGATTAACATCAGTAGAGATACAGTCAATGACACAGGAAATTCTGAAGAGGTTGCATATGGGACCTCTCTACTTAAGGACAAATGGTTCCAAATAGATTACAAAATGAGGCAGCAACAAAAGCCTGGAGTACGCCTCAAATTTCTAATCTGGGTGGGTTGGCGCTGGAGCAACTCTGAGAAAGAAAGAAAGAAAGACTTGCATTTATATAGCGCCTTGCATGACCACCGGATGTCTCTAAGCGCTTTACAGCCAATGAAGTAGTTTTTTGGAGTGTTTTGGAGATCAGTCAGGTAACTGTGTACAATTGTGGTCTCCTTACCTAAGGAAGGATATACTTGCCATAGAGGGAGTGCAACAAAGGTTCACAAGATTGATTCCTGGGATGGCGGGACTGTCGTATGAGAAGAGATTGAGTAAACTAGGCCTGTATTCTCTTGAATTCAGAAGAATGAGAGGGGATCTCATTGAAGCATACAAAATCATTACAGGGCTTGATAGGGTGGATACTGGGAGAATGTTTCCCTTGGCTGGGGAGTCTAGAACCAGGGGCCACAGCCTCAGGATAAAGGGTAGGCCATTCAGGACTGAGATGGGAAGAAATTTCTTCAAACAGAGGTTGGTGAATCTTTGGAATTCTCTACCCCAGAGGGCTGTGGAGGCTCTGTCATTGGGTATATTCAAAACAGAAGTCGATAGATTTCTGACTAGTAAGGGCATCAAGAGATATGGCGATAAGGCCGGTGAATGGAATTGAGGCAGAAGATCAGCCACAATCTCATTGAAAGGTGGAGCAGGCTCGAAGGGCCGAATGGCCGACTCCTGCTCCTATTTCTTATGTGACGTAATAAAGACTCACTACGCACTTGAACATAAAGCAAGGCTTTAATCAACTTGTAACAAAAACATGGAGGTCTAATTAGCAGTCACTAACTTCCTGTTTCCAGATTGTCTCTGCCCAAGGTGGGCCCATGCCGGAGTATTTATACTCCCTGGACGGCGCCCCAGCTGGCCGCCCAGTAGTACTTCCTGAGTTGTTACTTGCGATTTATGACATTATGTTCTTATGTTCTTAACTGGGAGCTATCAGGTAACCTGAAGGTGTTGCAGAGATCGCTCGACTAGTTACCTACGCACAGCACCCCACTCCCAGAGGCCCCTACTAATGATCTGCTGTTCATCTCTTTTACTAATGGACATCTCATTAGAATGTACAAAAAGTGCCCACTGCACCCTCTAAGTGTTTACACAAGGAGGAACATAGTTTACAATAGCGCTCCCCTATTACACAATGCCCGCAGTCATAGGAACATAGGAACACACATAGGAACATACATAGGAACATACATAGGAACATACATAGGAACATAGGAACATACATAAGAACATGGGAATATACATAGGAACATACGTAGAGACATAGGAACATGGAAACATACATAGGAACATGGTAACATGCATAAGAACCTGGAAATATACATAGGAACATACATAGACAGATAGGAACATACACAGGAACATGGGGATATATATCGGAGCAGAAGGAGGCCATTCAGCCCCTCGAGCCTGTTCCGCCATTCAATTAGATCCTGGCTAGCCTGTATCTTCCCGCCTAGGTTGGGTATCCTTTGGGTATTAAGATTTACCAAACCAAGACATTACTTGTGGCTGTGAATGACGGCGCAGAATCCATACAGCAATCCACTAACACGCTCGCTGTTTTGAGGCTGGATATTCATTGATTAATATAATTTAGGAAGAAACATTTAAGGTTCCATTTTCCAATTCCATGCTCCCGAAATGGACCTCATTCATTGGGAATGTATATGGGAAATCCGGGCGAGCTCGGGACGCTTGTCTAACTGTTATTGAAGGGTGCACCCCTCAATTCTTGCTCCATTGCTTCCGAAGGTGAGGCTCCGGAGGGAGCACGCAGTCAGAAAGTGAACTGGTGGCTGACGAGAAGACCTCAGCCTCAGACTCGGGCTTGGGCCTCAGGCTTAGGCTGGGCCTCAGGCTGGGACTCGGGCTGGGGATGGGGCTGGGACTCGGGCTGGGACTCGGGCTGGGGCTGGGGCTGGGACTCGGGCTGGGGATGGGGCTGGGACTCGGGCTGGGGATGGGGCTGGGACTCGGGCTGGGGATGGGGCTGGGACTCGGGCTGGGGCTGGGGCTGGGGCTGGGACTCGGGCTGGGACTCGGGCTTAGGCTGGGGCTGGGACTCGGGCTGGGACTGGGGCTGGGACTCGGGCTGGGGATGGGGCTGGGACTCGGGCTGGGGCTCGGGCTCAGTCTGGGACTCGGGCTGGGGCTCGGGCTCAGTCTGGGACTCGGGCTGGGGCTGGGGCTGGGACTCGGGCTGGGGCTGGGACTCGGGCTGGGACTCGGGCTGGGGTTGGGGCTGGGACTCGGGCTGGGGCTGGGGTTGGGGCTGGGACTCGGGCTGGGACTCGGGCTGGGGTTGGGGCTGGGACTCGGGCTGGGGTTGGGGCTGGGACTTGGGCTGGGGCTGGGGTTGGGGCTGGGACTCGGGCTGGGACTCGGGCTGGGGTTGGGGCTGGGACTCGGGCTGGGGTTGGGGCTGGGACTTGGGCTGGGGCTGGGGTTGGGGCTGGGACTCGGGCTGGGACTCGGGCTGGGGTTGGGGCTGGGACTCGGGCTGAGGCTGGGGTTGGGGCTGGGACTCGGGCTGGGACTCGGGCTGGGACTCGGGCTGGGGTTGGGGCTGGGACTCGGGCTGGGGTTGGGGCTGGGACTCGGGCTGGGGCTGGGGTTGGGGCTGGGACTCGGGCTGGGACTCGGGCTGGGGTTGGGGCTGGGACTCGGCCTGGGGCTGGGGTTGGGGCTGGGACTCGGGCTGGGACTCGGGCTGGGGTTGGGGCTGGGACTCGGGCTGGGGTTGGGGCTGGGACTCGGGCTGGGGCTGGGGTTGGGGTTGGGGCTGGGACTCGGGCTGGGACTCGGGCTGGGGTTGGGGCTGGGACTCGGGCTGGGACTGGGACTGGGGCTGGGGTTGGGGTTGGGGCTGGGACTCGGGCTGGGGCTGGGGCTGGGGCTGGGGCTGGGGCTGGGACTCGGGCTGGGGCTGGGGCTGGGGCTGGGACTGGGGCTGGGGCTGGGGCTGGGGCTGGGACTGGGGCTGGGGCTGGGGCTGGGGCTGGGGCTGGGGCTGGGGCTGGGACTGGGGCTGGGACTGGGGCTGGGACTGGGGCTGGGACTCGGGCTCAGTCTGGGGCTCGGGCTGGGGCTGGGACTCGGGCTCGGGCTGGGGCTGGGGCTGGGGCTGGGGCTGGGGCTGGGGCTGGGGCTGGGGCTGGGGCTGGGGCTCAGTCTGGGACTCGGGCTGGGGCTGGGGCTGTGGCTGGGGCTCAGTCTGGGGCTCGGGCTGGGGCTGGGGCTGGGGCTCAGTCTGGGGCTCGGGCTGGGGCTGGGGCTGGGGCTGGGGCTGGGACTCGGGCTGGGGCTGGGGCTGGGGCTGGGGCTGGGACTCGGGCTGGGGCTGGGACTGGGACTGGGGCTGGGACTCGGGCTGGGGCTGGGGCTCAGTCTGGGGCTGGGGCTGGGGCTGGGGCTGGGACTCGGGCTGGGGCTGGGACTGGGGCTGGGACTCGGGCTGGGGCTGGGGCTGGGGCTCAGTCTGGGGCTGGGGCTGGGGCTGGGACTCGGGCTGGGGCTGGGGCTGGGGCTCTGTCTGGGGCTGGGACTCGGGCTGGGACTGGGACTGGGGCTGGGACTCGGGCTGGGGCTGGGGCTGGGGCTGGGGCTCAGTCTGGGGCTGGGGCTGGGGCTCAGTCTGGGGCTGGGGCTGGGGCTCAGTCTGGGGCTGGGGCTGGGGCTGGGACTCGGGCTGGGACTGGGGCTCAGTCTGGGACTCGGGCTGGGACTCGGGCTGGGGCTGGGACTCGGGCTGGGGCTGGGACTCGGGCTGGGGCTGGGGCTGGGGCTGGGGCTGGGGCTCAGTCTGGGACTCGGGCTGGGACTGGGGCTCAGTCTGGGGCTCAGTCTGGGGCTGGGGCTGGGACTGGGGCTGGGACTCGGCTGGGACTCGGGCTGGGACTGGGACTGGGACTCGGGCTGGGACTCGGGCTGGGGCTGGGGCTCAGTCTGGGACTCGGGCTGGGACTGGGGCTCAGTCTGGGACTCGGGCTGGGACTCGGGCTGGGACTTGGGCTGGGGCTGGGACTCGGGCTGGGGCTGGGGCTGGGGCTCAGTCTGGGACTCGGGCTGGGACTGGGGCTCAGTCTGGGGCTCAGTCTGGGGCTGGGGCTGGGACTGGGGCTGGGACTCAGTCTGGGGCTGGGGCTGGGACTGGGGCTGGGACTCGGGCTGGGACTGGGACTGGGACTGGGACTCGGGCTGGGGCTGGGGCTGGGACTCGGGCTGGGACTGGGGCTGGGACTCGGGCTGGGACTGGGGCTCAGTCTGGGGCTCGGGCTGGGGCTGGGACTCGGGCTCAGTCTGGGGCTGGGGCTGGGGCTGGGGCTGGGGCTCAGTCTGGGGCTCGGGCTGGGGCTGGGGCTGGGGCTCAGTCTGGGACTCGGGCTGGGGCTGGGGCTGTGGCTGGGGCTCAGTCTGGGGCTCGGGCTGGGGCTGGGGCTGGGGCTCAGTCTGGGGCTCGGGCTAGGGCTGGGGCTGGGGCTGGGACTCGGGCTGGGGCTGGGGCTAGGGCTGGGACTCGGGCTGGGGCTGGGACTGGGGCTGGGGCTCGGGCTGGGGCTGGGGCTGGGGCTCAGTCTGGGGCTGGGGCTGGGACTCGGGCTGGGGCTGGGACTGGGGCTGGGACTCGGGCTGGGGCTGGGGCTGGGGCTCAGTCTGGGGCTGGGGCTGGGGCTGGGGCTGGGACTCGGGCTGGGGCTGGGGCTGGGGCTGGGGCTCAGTCTGGGGCTGGGGCTGGGGCTGGGGCTCAGTCTGGGGCTGGGGCTGGGGCTGGGGCTGGGGCTGGGGCTGGGGCTGGGGCTCAGTCTGGGACTCGGGCTGGGACTGGGGCTCAGTCTGGGACTCGGGCTGGGGCTGGGACTCGGGCTGGGGCTGGGACTCGGGCTGGGGCTGGGGCTGGGGCTGGGGCTCAGTCTGGGGCTCAGTCTGGGACTCGGGCTGGGACTGGGGCTCAGTCTGGGGCTCAGTCTGGGGCTGGGGCTGGGACTGGGGCTGGGGCTGGGGCTGGGGCTGGGACTGGGGCTGGGACTCGGGCTGGGACTGGGACTGGGACTCGGGCTGGGACTCGGGCTGGGGCTGGGGCTGGGGCTGGGGCTCAGTCTGGGACTCGGGCTGGGACTGGGGCTCAGTCTGGGACTCGGGCTGGGACTCGGGCTGGGGCTGGGGCTGGGACTGGGGCTCAGTCTGGGGCTCAGTCTGGGCTGGGACTGGGGCTGGGACTCAGTCTGGGGCTCGGGCTGGGACTCGGGCTGGGGCTGGGACTCGGGCTGGGACTCAGTCTGGGGCTGGGGCTGGGGCTGGGACTCGGGCTGGGGCTGGGACTGGGGCTGGGGCTGGGACTCGGGCTGGGGCTGGGGCTGGGACTGGGGCTGGGACTCGGGCTGGGGCTGGGGCTGGGGCTGGGGCTGGGGCTGGGGCTGGGACTGGGACTGGGGCTGGGGCTGGGGCTCAGGCTGGGGCTGGGGCTGGGACTGGGGCTGGGGCTGGGGCTGGGGCTCAGGCTGGGGCTGGGGCTGGGGCTGGGACTCGGGCTGGGGCTGGGACTGGGGCTGGGGCTGGGGCTGGGACTGGGGCTGGGGCTGGGGCTGGGACGCGGGCTGGGGCTGGGACTGGGGCTGGGGCTCAGGCTGGGGCTGGGGCTGGGGCTGGGGCTGGGACTCGGGCTGGGGCTGGGACTGGGACTGGGGCTGGGGCTGGGGCTGGGGCTGGGGCTGGGACTCGGGCTGGGGCTGGGGCTGGGGCTGGGACTGGGGCTGGGACTGGGGCTGGGGCTGGGGCTGGGACTGGGGCTGGGACTGGGGCTGGGACTGGGGCTGGGGCTGGGGCTGGGGCTCAGGCTGGGGCTGGGGCTGGGGCTCAGGCTGGGGCTGGGGCTGGGGCTGGGGCTGGGACTCAGTCTGGGGCTGGGGCTGGGGCTGGGACTCGGGCTGGGACTCGGGCTGGGGCTGGGGCTGGGACTCGGGCTGGGGCTGGGGCTGGGGCTGGGGCTGGGACTCAGTCTGGGGCTGGGGCTGGGGCTGGGGCTGGGGCTTGGGCTGGGGCTGGGGCTGGGACTGGGGTTGGGGCTCAGTCTGGGGCTCGGGCGGGCATCCACTGATCTTAGGCTGGGCAGCAGTTAAAGAAAGGACTTGCATTTCTCCAGCGCCTTTCACGACCTCAGGACGTCCCAAAGCACTTTGCAGCCAATGAAGTTCTTTTGAAGTGTAGTCACTGCTGTAATGTAGGAAATGCAGCAGCCAATTTGCACACAGCAAGATCCCACAAACAGCAATGTGATAATGAGCAGATAATCTGTTTTAGTGATGTTGGTTGAGGGATAAATATTGGTCCAGGACACCGGGGAGAACTCCCCTGCTCTACTTTGAAATAGTGCCATGGGGTCTTTTATGTCCACCCGAGAGGGCAGACGGGGCCTCGGTTTAACGTCTCATCCGATAGACAGTGGTGGGTGGGGTACAATTAGCTTGGGAGCCCCTGGATGAAACCAACTTGGACTCCTGTTCCTCGTCAATATCCGCTGACTGCTGTTGGATGCCCTGCACATTGGCGTGCGTTTGAAGCGTCTGCCTGTGTGCGAGTATATGTGTGTACCCGCGAGTGTGAGTGTGTGTGTGTGTGTGTGCGCGTTAGCTGAAGACAGCATCAGACTTGGCTGTGAGGCCTGTACAGTTGAATATCCTGCCAATGCTCACTGTGCTCACACAATGGGCGACAGAGGGTGGCGGGCGGGAGAGGGGTCACTGAATAGCAATTAGAAACGGAAGTCCTGGTTGGTTTACTTCCCCAGCCTCTCTAGCCGAAGTAGGGAGGGAGGGAGTGGGTGGGGAGCTGAGGCCAATTGTACACCGAGCATGCCCCCAATTCCCCCCCCGCCAAAGCAAAATACCGTCAATGGCTTCAGGTCAGGAGAAGGGGGTAAATTCGAGGCGCACAAGCTCAGACAGGGACAGGCTGCACGCACCATTAATCTTGAGCAAATGCAGAGGACAGAGGAGGCTGTTTCAGGAAGGTCACGAGGGTCAAGCTGATTAACTCCCCAGGCTTTGGCAACCGCTGGGCCCAGGCCCGGGGTTACTTGAGTTCACAGAGAGCCATTGACATTCAGCTCCAGCACTCACTCATTAACGCATCAGCGGGCGATCGGAGACTATTTAAAGGGCCGGCTGCCTTTAAAGAAAACAAAGATAGACCGAGGAACTAATACATTGCTGCCCCTTGGCGCAGATCAGGATTAAAAGGAAGAGATGCTGCCCATTTTAAATTAAGGTTTTATAAAACCGCCATTGAGCCGCGATCTTGCAAAAACGAAGCTTTGATTGAATCAGACAGTCTCATTTTCTTTTTCAAGACGAGATTTATAAGATGAAATATGTAGAAAGCTGATGGTTCAGTCGATAGATAGAAAGAACATGCATTTCTATAGCGCCTTTCACGACCTCAGGATGTCCCAAAGCGCTTTCCAGCCAGTGAGGTACTTTTTTGAAGTGTAGCCACTGTTGTAATGTCAGAAACGCGGCAGCCAATTTGCGTACAGCAAGCTCCCACAAAACAGCAATGCGATAATGAGCAGATGTTGGTTGAGGGAAAACTGCCCTGCTCTTCTTCCAATAGTGCCGTGCGATCTTTAATGTCCACCTGAGAGGGCAGATGTTAGTAGATGCAAAGCCCAGTGTGGAACTCAGACACTCAGAGCAAGAACCAACGACAGCTTGTATTTATATAGAAAAACAACCCTAACCAGCTCACGGATCCCTGAAGGACACAAAAACAGATGCGGAGCCAAAGGAGAGGTTAGGAGGGCAGATGACCAAAAGCTCGGTCAAAGAGGTGGGTTTTAAGGAGGGTCTTAAAGGAGAAGAGAGAGATAGAGAGGCGGAGAGGGAATTCCAGAGCTTAGGGCCTCGGCAGCTAAAGGCACGGCCGCCAATGGTGGAGCGATGGAAATCGGCGTTGCGCAAGTGGCCAGAATTGAAGAAGTGCAGAGATCTCGGAGGGTTGTAGGCCTGGAGGAGATTACAGAGATAGGGAGGGGCGAGGCCATGGAGGGATTTGAGTGGTACTGGGAGCATGGCGATCATCTTCCCTAGGCTATAGAGGGAGCAAACTCAGGCCCTGATTACAAGCCAGTGATCCCCACTGGCTGGGGAAGTAAGCCAACCAGGACTTCCGTTTAACGTAGTAAAAACGTCCCAAGATGCTTCACAGGAGCGATTATCAAAAGAAAATTCACACCAGCCAGTAAAAGAGACATTAGGACAGGTGACCGTAAGCTTGGTCCAAGACATCGGTTTTAAGGAGAGAGGTGGAGAAAGAAAAAAAAGAAAGACTTGCATTTCTATCGCGCCTTTCACGACCACCGGATGTCTCAAAGCGCTTTACAGCCAATGAAGTACTTTTGAACTGGAGTCACTGTTGTAATGCGGGAAAGGCGAAGAGGTTTAGGGATGGAGTTTCAGAACCCTGGAATGTTAGCCGTGGCTCAGTGGTTAGCACCCTTGTCTCTGAGCCAGATAAATCGTGGGTTCAAAATCCCACTCCAGAGACCTGAGCACCAAAATCTGGGCTGACAATCCAGTGGGGTGCTACACTGCTGGAGGTGCTGTCTTTTGGATGAAATGTTAAACCGTGACCCTGTCTGCTCTCTCAGGATGTAAAAGATCCTGTCGCACTATTCTGGTGAAGAGCAGGGAAGTTCTATCTGATGCCCTGGCCAATAGTTATCCCTCAACTAAGATCAGGTGGATTTGAAATGGTTTGGTGGAGTGAGAGATATTTATTGCAAGTTTTTTTGCAGTTTCGGGATGTGGGCATCGCTTGCAAGGCCGGGTGTTTATTGCCATGGCTAATTGCCCTTAGAAGGTGGTAGTCGTCTTTCTTCTTCTTCAACCGTAACAATCGTATTCGATGTAGTAAAAACAGAAAATGCTGGAAACACTCAGCATCTGTGGAGCGAGAAGCAGTGTTAACGTTTCAGGCCGATGACCTTTCATCAAGACTATTCTCTGTAGTATTTTCTTCAGTATAACCGAGTGGCTCGCTAGACCACGTCACACGGCAATTAAGAATAAGCCATGTTGGTGCGTGGCACTAGCGTCACAAATAGGCCCTAAACCAGGTAAGGACAGCAGGTTTCCTTCCCTAAAGGGACATTAGTGAACCAGTTGGGTTTTTATGACAATCCAACATCTTCATGGTCACTTTTACTGAAACCGGCTTTTTATTTCCAGGTTTTTAAAACTGCCGTGGTGGGATTTGAAGTCCTGTTCTCTGGATTATGAGTCCAGGCCTCTGAGTTACTGGTCCAGTAACAGAACCACTCTACCCATAAGTGCTATGGATTCGTTATCACCATTAACCAGCCAATAACATCTGTTAGCAGGAAGACAGCCAGTGACTAGCGTTTCCCACTCCGGTTGGACGTATTCCGGGAGATTTCATCACATGACTTCCAACCGCCCCGCCATTGATCGCCTGACACGTCCTCCTCACGACGTCCCGCCTTCCCACGGCCAATCGGAAAGCGAACAGACTCTTGGTTACCTGATTGGACAGTTCTTGACTGTCAATCAAACAGCCTTTACCCTCTTCCGCCATCTTTTTTTTGATTCGTTCGTGGGATGTGGGTGTCGCTGGCAAGACCAGCATTTATTGCCCAACTCTAGTTGCCCTTGTTCTGGACTCCCCCCACCAGAGGAAATAGTTTCTCTCTATCTACCCTATCAACTCCTTTAATCATCTTAAACACCTCAATTAGATCACCCCTTAATCGTCTATATTCAAGGGAATACAAGCCTAGTCTATGCAACCTGTCCTCATAATTGAAACCTTTTAGCCCTGGTATCATTCCTGCCCTGCATTGGGTGTCAAACTGTTCTGGAGTGTCACTGAATGTAAAACTTCCACCATTGCTGCAATTTCAACAACTAAATCTTGCAGTTGAATGTAGAGAAATGTCCCAGGGCGTTTCACAGAGATGCAAGGAAAACAGGCATCAAGCCATGAAAGTAAGAATTAGGAAGGATTACATAGAGCTACATAGAATGTATAGCAGTGAAATAGGCCATTCGGCCCAACTGGTCTATAAGAAAGAAAGACTTGCTTTTTTTATAGCGCCTTTCACGACCACTTTCAGCGCTTTACAGCCAATGAAATGCTATTTGAAGTGTAGTTACTGTTGTAATGTGGGAAACGCGGCAGCCAATTTGTGCACAGCAAGATCCCACAAACAGCAATGTGATAATGACCAGATAATCTGTTTTTTTGTTATGTTGGTTGGGAGATAAATACTGGCCCAGGACACCGGGGATAACTCCCCTGCTCTTCTATCGAAATAGTGCCATGGGATCTTTTACGTCCACCTGAGAGAGCAGACAGGGCTCATCTGAAAGACGGCACCTCCGACAGTGCAGCACTCCCTCAGCACTGCACTGGAGTGTCAGCCTAGCTTTATGTGCTCATAGTTCCATGGAGTGGGATTTGAACCCACAACCATTCTGACTCAGAGGCGAGTGTGCTACCACTGAGCCACGGCTGACACAAGCTCCACACAAGTGTCCTCCCACTCTACTTCATCTCACCCTATCACATAACCTTCTATTCCTTTCTCCCTTATGTTTTTATCTAGCTTCCCTTTAAACTTATCTGTGCTATTCGCCTCAACCACCCCTTGTGTTCCACATTCGCACCACTCTCTGGGTAAAAAAGTTTCTCCTTCATTCCCTATCGGATTTATTCGTGACTATCTTATATTTAGGACCCCTAGTTTTGGACTCCCCCACAAGTGGAAACATCTCTACATCTAATCGATCGAACTGCTTCATAATTTTAAAGACCTCAATCAGGCCACCCCTCACGTGGCCTTCTCTTTTCTAGGAGTAGGAACTCCAGCCTGTTCAGTCTTTCCTGGATGACCAAAGACTGGCCAACGGTTGGTCAAGGAGGTAGGTTTAAAGTAGGGTCTTAAAGGAGGCGAGGAACATGGAAAGCCATTATTTAGGGAGGGAATTCCGAGCGTACAACATAAGCAGCTTAAGCATGGTCACCAATTGTAGGATGAAAGGCGGGGATGTGGGGTAAAAATAGAGAGTTCTGCGGGGAGGTTGTGGAACTGGAGGAGGTCAGGAGGGGCAAGTTCAGGAGGGATTTAAACACACGGATGATAATTTTATCAGGGCCTCGGTTTAACGTCTCATCCAAAAGACGGCACCTCCAACAGTGCGGCACTCCCCCAGTACTGCACTGAAGTGTCAGCCTAGATTTTGTGATCAAGTCTCTGGAGTGGGACTTGAACCCATGACCTTCTGTCTCAGATTGCGGTATAGAGGGACTTGGAGCCAATCTAGATTAGTGAAGACAGGGGTGATAGGCGAGCAGGGCAGACGGCACAGGATGTGGTGGAGAAGGATAGGGAATATATGAGGCAGACTGTGTGGGATATGGTGGAGGGGGATAGTGAATATATGGGATAGACCATTTGGAAATGAAAGAAGATGGATAGTGTTGACATATTCAAGAGGGATGTGACTAGTTATTTGGAAGGGAAATGGAGTGAGGGGTATGAGATTTTAAGAATATTTTCGAACTTTGGGATCAGCCCCAATTACCTTAGTGGGTCTGGCCTGGCCCTTTGCCTCCTTGTGTTCCCAGAGCAATGCACATACATTTAAAAAAATCCCATTCTAAATTAATTTCATCCAATCTCTCATTCTCTCCATTGCAACTCTTTTGTGTCATCTTCCTCTGAAGTACCCTCTCTTGCTCATCCAAATCTCATCCTAGACACTCTGTCCCCTCTCTCCATGCTCATCATGTTGAAAGCAAGACTCATCGCTTCGCCTCCTACTCTAGCTGGTGTGTTGTCTCCAATTCTGGGCACCACACATTCGGAAGGATGTCAAGGCCTTGGAGAGGGTGCAGAGGGGATTTACCAGAGTGGTAGCAGGGATGAGGGAATTCAGTGATGTAGAGAGACTGGAGTAGCTGGGATTGTTCTCCTTAGACCAAAGAAGGTTAAAAGAAAAAACAACAGAAAACGCTGGAAAAACTCAGCAGGCCAGGCAGCATCCGTGGAGAGAGAAACAGAGTTAACGTTTCAGGTCGAAGACCTTTCGTCAGAACTGGAAAAAAGCAGGAAATGAAATAGATTTTAAAGCAAGTATAATGCTGGGAAAAGGGGGAGGGGATGAAAGAACAAAAGGGAAGGTCAGTGATAGGATAGAAAGCAGGAGAGATTAAGAGACATTGAGAGACATTAAGAGATATTCAAGGCAAGAGGAGGTGGTAATGTGACAGGTGGAGGAACAAAGGATGGCTCTAGATGAAGTGTGAAATGCGCTGGCAGAATGAAGGACAGCTGCCAGTTTTTCCAGCGTTTTCTGTTGTTATTTCGGATTTTCAGCATCCGCAGTATTTTGCTATCGTATTAAGGTTAAAAGAAAGAAAGGTTTGCATTTATATAGCGCCTTTGACGACCTCAGGACATCCCAAAGTGCTTTACAACCAATGAAGTACTTGTGAAGTGTGGTCACTGTTGTAATGTAGTAAACGTGGCAGCCAATTTGCGCACAGCAAGCTCCCACAAACAGCAATGTGATAATGACCAGATAATCTGTTTTAGTGATGTTGATTGAGGGATAAATATTGGCCAGGACCCCGGGGATAATTCCCCTATTCTTCTTCAAAATAGTGCCATGGGATCTTTTATGCCCACCTGAGAGAGCAGACGGGGCCTCGATTTAACGTCTCATCTGAAAGACGGCACCTCTGACAGTGCAGCACTCCCTCAGTACTGGCAGCGGGAGTGTCAGCCTAGATTGTGCTCAAGTCTCTGGAGTGGGACTTGAACCCACAACTTAGGGGAGATTTAATGGAGGTGTTCACAATTATGAGGGGTTTTGATAGAGTAGATGGGGAGAAACAGTTTCCAGTGGCAGGAGGGTCGGTAACCAGAGGACACAGATTTAAGATAATTGGCAAAACAACCACAGGGGGGATGAGGAGAATGTTTTTCACGCAGCGAGTTGTTGTGATCTGGAACGCGCTGCCTGAAAGGGCGGTGGAAACAGATTCAATAGTAACTTTCAAAAGGAAATTGGATAAATACTTGAAAAGGAAAACTTTGCAGGGCTATGGGGAAAGAGCGGGGGAGTGGGACTAACTGGAGAGCTCTTTCAAAGAGCTGGCACATGCACGGTGGGCCGAACGGTATCTTTCTGTGCTGTAAGATTCTGTGATTCTGACTCATTCTTTCCCAAGACCATTAAACTATAGTGTTCCTCACCTTCATCAGTCTTCCCAACCTCCTAGATCCTGCAGGCTTTTAATATCCAAGCTTGGCTTCCTCCCTTCCACTCTTTTCAACCTTGATCTTGGCCCTTCACTGAAATTTCTCACCAAACAAAATGAAGTTCTCTCAATGCATTAGCCCAGACGGTGCGAGCGACGTTAAGTTTGATGTGTCTGAGGAATCGCCTTGATGGCTACACGGCCACATTAATATTCACAAGGCAGCTGTCCCGATGACCCACTGGGTCAATGCAGCACCCACTGTGATATTAAGCCATTCAGACCGGAAGGTCTCAGGTTAGGTTCCCAGCCTGCACTGAATTCGTTGCTCTCAGGAGATTGGGTGGCTCAAGCTAGACTCAGTGGGCAGAATTTTCATTGACCCGTGGAGGCGGGTTTGGAGGCGTGTGGAGTGGGAAAATAGCAGATTCGGGGGTCCTGAACCCATCCCGCCCCCCAACCCGCCTCCATGCCAGTTTCACTGGAGGCGGGTACCCGACCTGTGCTGGGAGCCGCCTCCCCGAGGCGGGAAGGGGATTAGTGCCAATTAACTGCCTGTTAACAGGCAGTTTGTTGCCTGATCTATATTTTTAGCCCTGAAGTGTGGGCTTCCCGACGGCTCCAAACCACGCCGTTTTAGCGAGGCGGACCGTGGGTCTGCAGGGGTTGGAGGGATCGATATGTCAGGTGGGCAGGTGAGTGATGGGTGCATGTGTGCAGAGGTAAGTGTGTAAGGTAAGTGTAAAGTGTGGAAAAAAGTTTTACTTACCTTAACTTCCTCCTGCAGGTGTCAGCCCTTCAGGTCTCGGGAGTCAGAAATCTCACCGGCACAGAAAGCAGAATGGCCGTTGAGCTGTCAAAAGCTGCAGCCTCTGCTTTTTGTTCTGCAGAGATCTCTAAATCAGCCTGAGAGGAAGGAATTAACTTAGAGGATAGATTGTCAGTGTTTGACAGCTTCAAGGAGCTGTCAAACGCTGATATTTCATCTGTCAAAAGCTCTTGACAGATGAAATGTCAATCTGTGACATCACCTGTTGCCGGGTGGCCCTTAATTGGCCTGCTGAGCCTGCTGGACGGGCTCAACAAGGTCAATCAAGGGAAAATCGAGTGGGTTGGCCACAACTCGATGGAGGCGGGACTACAACTCCAAAAGTGGGAGTCCCGCCTCCTGCTCGCCCTCCATTGATAAAATCCAGCCCAGTGTCTCCAGACTAGGGAAGGAGAGATAGGAAATTAGCTAGTGTTGTCAACCATGTGTCAGCTGTGGCTCAGTGAGTAGTGCACACTGCTTCTGGGTCAGATATTGGTTGTGGGTTCAAGTCCCACTCCAGGGATTTGAGCACATTAAAGCTAGGCTGACACTCCAGTGTAATACTGAGGGAGTGCTGCACTGTCGGAAGTGCTGTCTTTCGGATGAAATGTTAAACCAAGGTCCCGTCTGCTCTCTCAGGTAGATGTAAAAGATCCCATGGCTCTATTTCGAAGAAGAGCAGGGGAGTTATCCCCGGTGTCCTGGGGCCAATATTTATCCCTCAACCAACATAACAAAAACAGATGATCTGGTCATTATCTCATTGCTGTTTGTGGGAGCTTGCTGTGTGCAAATTGGCTGCTGCGTTTCCTACATTACAACAGTGACTACACTTCAAAAAGTACTTCATTGGCTGGTGGTCATGAAAGGTGCTATATAAATGCAAGTCTTTCTTTCTTTCTCTGGTCACTATTCAGTGCAAGTCCGTATGTGTGAAATGCAAGCATGGATAGGCTTGGGCTTAGCGTGAGGTTCTCCAAGGTCGAATATCCTGCCGATACTCTGTGACCTTATACACGAGGGTTGCCCATGTTGCTGAGGTATTGGCAACAGCAACAATGTGTCAATTTTCCTGTTTCCACACCTGGGCATATTGAATCACCCTTGGGCACAATGAAAGAACTTGCATTTCTATAGTGCTTTTCATAACCTCAGGACACCCCAAGCGCTTTACAGCCAATGAATTACTCTTCAAGTGCAGTCACTGTTGTAATATAGGAAACGCAGCAGCCAATTTGTGCGCAGCAAGGTCCCACAAACAGCAATGAGATAATAACCAGTTCTAGTGATATTGATTGAGGGATAAATATTTGCCCCAGGACACCGGGGATAACTCCCCTGCTCTTTTTCGAAATAGTGCCGTGGGATCTTTTACGTCCACCTGAGAGAGCAGACGGGGTCTCGGTTTAACGTCTCATCCGAAAGACGGCACCTCCAACAGTGCGGCACTCCCTCAGTACTGCACTGTGGTGTCAGCCTAGATTTTGTACTCGAGTCTCTGGAGTGGGACTTGAACCCACTACCTTCTGACTCAGAGGCGAGGGTGCTACCCACTGAGCCACGGCTGACACCTATAGAGGGGCATTGGGTGGGAGAGGCACACGCCCATAACTGACGACCCCCCGCCCCCCACACCCCAAGGTGCCCTTACGTACTGCACCCAGGCGATTGAATACTCCTAGGCACAGGAACAGGAACATCTGCCCCGAGGCATGTTCAGGACAGGAGTGGGAGGTAAAGTACAACCTTCTCAAGGCTGCACTGTTAATGTAGCTGAAGATATTTTAACACCGAGGTAACAGACGTGTCTCCTCGTCACAGTTTGTTCTGAACCAGCTCCTCGCCCGTGCAGAAATCCGTTGGCTAAAGCGTGGTGTAACCCAATGAAACAATTGATCCTCCCCCACTCTGTCAATCCGTGCACATCTACAACCAGTACAGGACAATCTGTGCAGTCATTTTCAATTAGAAAAGAAATATCCCTTGGGAGCTTTCCAATAAGTGTCACTTACTCGGTATTTTAAAAAAAGAAACAGGGGAGTTCTCCCCATTGTCCTGGCCAATATTTATCCCCAACGTCACTAAAAAAAAAACCTTCAGATTATCTGGTCATTATCTCATTGTTGTTTGTGGGATCTTGCTGTGCGCGAATTAACTGCCACATTTCCATATATTACAACAGCAACTGCACTTCAAAAGGCATTCATTGGTTGTAAAGTGCGCTGGGACATCCTGAGATTGTGAAAAGCGCTATATAAATGCAAGTTCTTTCTCTTCTTTCTTTCGCTCGTTCGTTCGTTCGTTCTTTCGTTCGTTCGTTCTGTCAGCCGGGGCTCAGTGGGCAGCACCCTCGCTTCTGAGTCAGAAGGTTGTAGGTTCAAGCCCCGCTCCAGAGACTCGAGCCCAGAATCCAGGCTGACACTCCCAGTGCAGTGCTGAGGGAGTGCTGCACTGTCGGAGGTGCCGTCTTTCAGATGAGCCGTTAAACTGAGGCCCCTTTTGCTCTCTCAGGTGGATGTAACAGATCCCACAGTGCTATTTGAAGAAGAGCAGGGGAATTCTCCCCGGTGTCCTGGCCAATATTTATCCCTCAACCAGCATCGCTAAAACAGATTATCTGGTCATTATCTCATTGCTGTTTGTGGGAGCTTGCTGTGCGCAAATTGGCTGCTGCGTTTCCTACATTACAACAGCGACTACACTTCAAAAAGTACTTCATTGGCTGTGAAGCGCTTTGGGACGTCCGGTGATCATGAAAGGTGCTATAGAAATGCAAGTCTTTCTTTCTGTCCTTCTAGTAAAATATTTCAGCTTTGATCCAGTTTCCTCCCCAAGTTACCGTCCCGTTAAAAAATAGTAACTTCTGATTTGATACCAATTCACTCCGGCTGTAAAGAATCCCACTTCCCTTTCAGTCTGGGTCTATTGAGTTCCTCGTCCAAAAGATAATTGTTTCCTCATTATCCCATATTTAATGTTTAGAAATTAAACATGGTCACTCCATGGGGTAGTTCCAGCTCACAGCAGCCTAAATATTTGTGTGAAGTGTTAGATTTAACCTTGGTCTGTTACGTAAATCCTATCAGCTTAATACCCAGGCTCTGTTGTATCACAGCAACGATCTTCTATCAGCATCTAATTATAATCAAAGATACAAAACAGCAAACCAGTGAATATTTCAATTGCAGTCTTCTCTCCGTAAGCACAATCCAAACAATATCTGCTACATGCACCATCTCCTCGAAATAATTGAATTTGCCTCTGATCAGATACTTATTTCCAGCTCTTTAAGTTGACAGCGAGGAAGGTATGGCAGAGGAGTCTCTGAGTCAGAGTGTCCTGGTTTCAAACCCCACTCCGGAGACTTGAGCATAATCCAGGCTGACACTCCAGTGCAGTGCTGAGGGAACGCTGCACTGTCGGAGGTGCCGCCTTTCGGATGAGACGTTAAACCGAGGGCCCCGTCTGCTCTCTCAGGTGGACGTAAAAGATCCCACGGCTGCTATTTCGAAGAAGAGCCGGTGAGTTCTCCCCAGTGTCCTAGCCCAATATTTATCCCTCAATCAACATCACTAAAATAAGATTATCTGGTTATTATTACATTGCTGTTTGTGGGAGCTTGCTGTGTGCAAATCAGCTGCCACTTTTCGCTACATTACAACAGTGACTACACTTCAGAAGCCCATCATTCGCCGTAAACATAGGAAGAGGAGGGGGTCATTCAGCCTCTTAAGTCTGTTCTGCCATTCAATGAGATCATGGCTGATCTGTATCTTAACTCCATCCATGTGCCTTGGCTCCATATCCTTTTATACCCATTTAAAATTATTAATTGAGCTATCATCTGTTGCCCTTTGCGTGAAGAAGTGTTTCCTAACTTCTCTCGTGAATGGCTCAGCTCTAAAATTCTCTCTATCTACCCTATCAATTGTTTTAAAAATCTTCAATCAAATCACCCCTTAACCTTCTATATTCCAGGGAATACAAGCCTAGTTTATGTAATCTCTGCTCATAATCTAACCCTTGGAGCCCTGGTAACATTGCGATAAAGTGTTTTGGGATGTCCTGAGTTTATAAAGGTGCTATATAAATGCAAGTTCTTTCTTTATGTTCTCAGGTTGTCCCAAAGCACTTTACAACCAACAGGTTACTTTTTGAGCAGTAGTTCAATGTTGGTATGTAGGCATTGCTGGCAAGGCCAGCATTTATTGCCCATCCCTAATTGCCTTTGATAAGGTGGTGGTGGTGAGCCACCTTCTTGAATCGCTGCAGCCTGTGCTACTTCTTTGTAGCAGTTTGGTACAACTGAGTGCCTTGCTAGACCATTTCAGAGGGCAGTTAAGAGTCAACCACATTGCTGTGGGTCTGGAGTCACATTTAGGCCAGACCGGGTAAGGACGGCAGATTTCCTTCCCTGAAGGACATTAGTGAACCAGATGGGTTTTTACAACAATCTGGTCATTTCATGGTCACCATTACTGATACTAGCTTTTTATTCCAGATTTATTTAATTAACTGAATTTAAATTCCCCAGTTGCTGTGGTGAGATTTGAACTCACATCTACTAGGATCATTAGTCCAGGTCTACTAGTAACATAACCACTATGCTACCAAATACACAGGGAGGCTCCACAACCAGCAACTGAGAAGAATGACCATTTAATCTATTTTTGGTGTTGGTTGAGGGATGAATGTTGGCCAGGACACCAGGGAGAACTTCCCTGCTCTTCTTCAAAATAATGCCGTGGGATCTTTTGCGTCCGCCTGAGAGGGCAGACGGGGGGGGGGCGGGGTTGGGGGGGGGTCCTCAGTTTAACGTCTCGTCCGAAAGACGGCACCTCCAACAGTGCGGCGCTCCCTCGGTGCTGGCACTGTGAGTGTCAGGCCCGAGACTATGTGCACGAGCACGTGCAGTTTTTGCAGCATTGGAACCGTACCCAAGGCAGAGTCACCGACGGAAGAGGAGGGAGATGCGGAGGAAAAAAAAGGAACGAGAGAGAGGAAAAGAAAAACGAAAGGAAATGAAATATTGTGCATATTGTGATTATAGGACACCCATTCTCTGTTTACACTGCAGGTGTTTTAGCCTTTTGTTCTGTCTAGTACTGAGAGCTTCTTGTGCTGTACAGTGTGTACTACTTTGCCTTGATTACGTTAAATCAGGGTACAGGACGTCTGTACTTAATCAACGGGGAGATGTACTAGACAGGACATGTTAATTAGTGTTCAAGATCAGTGGGGCCTGAGTGGAGGAAATGCTCATTGACAAAAAGTTAAATAATGTTCTGCCCAAATTGGTTTTAGGTTACCAGGCAACCCTAGAAAGCGACAATTCATGGGCTTTTATCCTACTTTGACCTCCTGAACCGCACACCTCGCCCAGCCGAGAAGAGAAACAAGCACACGCCTACACACAACCTATCCCGCATTGTTACTTTTAACATTTCTGTTTCACCTTTCCCTGCCGAAATGCACAAGTGCCATCCCCTCACTTCTTTATCTACGAGCCTAGGCAGCCAGTTCTGGTAGCTATTTGACTGCAGAGGGTATCGCAACTGAGACCTATCCTGTTGTCGTTCCGATGCCCGCTGTCCTACTCAGGCCGCCACAGAATACCCAGCCTCTGACCTGCTCTTGTTGCCACAGTATTTATGTGGCTGGTCCAGTTAACTTTCTGGTCACTGATGACCCCCCAGGATGTTGATGGTGGGGGATTCGGTGATGGTAATGCCATTGAATGTCAAGGGGTGGTGGCTAGACTCTCACTTGTTGGGGATGGTCATTACCTGGCACTTGTGTGGCGCGAATGTTACCTGCCACTTATCAGCCCAAGCCTGAAGGTGGTCCCAGGTCTTGCTGCATGCGGACACGGACTGCTTCATTATCTGAGGAGTTGTGAATGGCACTGAACACTATGCAGTCATCAGCGAACATCCCCATTTCTGACCTTATGATGGAGGAAAGTCATTGATTAAGCAGCTGAAGACGGTTGGGCCGAGGACACTGCCCTGAACCGGGGGGAGTTGTTGTGATCTGGAAAGCACTGCCTGAAAGGGTGGTGGTGGTTCAAAAGAGAACTAGATAAATACTTGAAAAGCAAAAATTTGCTGGGCTATGGGGAACAAGCGGGGGAGTGGGACTAATTGGAGAGCTCTTTCAAAGAGCCGGCACAGCACGATGGGCTGAATGGCCTCCTCCTGTGCTGTATGATTCTATGACTTCAGTTTTACTAGGGCTCCTTGACGCCACACTCGGTCAAATGCTGCCTTGATGTCAAGGGCAGTCACTCTCACCTCACCTCTGGAATTCAGCTCTTTTGTCCATGTTTGGACCAAGGTTGTAATGAGGTCTGGAGCTGAGTGGTCCTGGCGGAACCCAAACTGAGCATCAGTGAGCCGGTTATTGGTGAGTAAGTGGCACTTGATAGCACTGTCGATGACACCTTATATCACTTTGCTGTTGATTCAGAGTAGGCTAATGGGGCAGTAACTGGCCGGATTAGATTTGTCTTGCTTTAGTGGACAGGAGACACGTGGGCAGTTTTCCACATTGTCGGGTAGATGCTAGTGTAGTAGCTGCACTGGAACAGTGTAGCTAGTTCTAGAGCTCACATCTTCATTACTACAGCCGCAATTTTGTCAAGGCCTTTGCTGTGTCCAGTGCACTCAGTCATTTCTTGAAGTCACATGTCTTTTCAATTGAGTGTGGAGATGTCCCTTCTCTGATTGAAAGGGTGGAAATCATAGAATCATAGAATTGTACAGCACAGAAGGAGGCCATTCGGCCCATCGAGTCTGCGCCAGCTCTTTCGAAGAGCGATCCAGTTAGTCCCACTCCTCCGCTCTTTCCCCAAAGCCCTGCAATTTTTTCTCCTTCAAGTGTTTATCTAATTCCCTTTAGAAGGCTACTATTGAATCTGTATCCGCCACCCTTTCAGGCAGTGCATTCCAAATCCTAACCACTCGTTGCATAAAAAAAGTTTTTCCTCGTGTTGCCTCTGGTTCTTTTTCCAATCACCTTGAATCTGTGCCCTCTGGTTATCGACCTTCAGCCATTGGAAACAGTTTATCTTTATTTACTCTGTCTAAACCCTTCATGACTTTAAACACCCCTATCAAATCTCCTCTTAGCCTTTTATGCTCCATGGAGAACAACCACAGCTTCTCCAGTCTATCCACGTAACTGTAATCCCTCATCCCTGGAACCATTCTAGTAAATCTCTTCTGCACCCTCTCCAAAGCCTTCACATCCTTCCTAAAGTGCGGTGCTCAGAATTGGACACAATACTCCAGCTGGGGCCGAACTAGTGTTTTATAAAGGTTTAGCATAACTTCCTGGCTTTTGTACTCTATGCCTCTATTTATAAAGCCCAGGATCCCATATGGTTTAATAATTGCTTTGTTAATCTGTACTGCCAGCTTCAAAGATTTGTGCACAAACACCCCCAAATGTCCTTCCTCTGATTGAATGGGGGCAGATGTCCTTTCTCTGATTGAATGGGGGCAGATGTCCTTTCTCTGATTGAATGGGGCGTTGAGGGGTGGCGGGGTGGGGTGGAGATGCCCTTCCCTCATCAAGCTCAGGCCATTCTCTGATTAACCAAAGATCGATACACAGGTCGGTTATGGAAACATTTACAACTTGTCTTGTCCCACCATCCCAGTGGATAGAATAACAGACATCGAGAGACGGGAAAACTGGTAGCGATGGAATGAGAAACAGAAAGAAGAGAATGGGAAAACACTTAACTCTCACTTGTAAATCTTAGACTTGCTGGCCAAAAATAAAACTTGGAGAATGTGACTCCTGGGCATTGATGAGTTCATTGTGACATTGGACTGGAGGTCATCTTGACCCTTTCATTCATCCATTGAAAGATCCCTTCAGTAACACAAATAACATCTTATCTTCTAACTCCAACTCCCTCTCCACTGTGCCAAGGAGGGTACAAAGACATTCAATCAAACACTAAAATTCTAAGAACTATATTTCAGCCTGAAAATAAATCGTCTGCCTTTTGATAAACTAAAACTGACTTCGATGTTTTTGCCAACGACTATTTATGAACATTATTGAATACGATCATTTTATTTTGTGAGGATGTATTTTCTGAACAGAATGCAACAGCTGGATAGGTTCAAAGACAAAGAAATGGCCTTTTAGATGGGTTGGCAGTAAACAGAATACTTTCCGTCCCAATTTGATCACCAAGTTCTTTGATGATACCAAAACTGAGAGGTTATGACTATCAGGAAAGACTGAACAGGCTGGGGCTCTTTTCTCTCGAAAAAAGAAGGCTGAGGGGTGACCTGATAGAGGTCTTTAACATTAGGAAGGATTTGATAGGGTAGGCGTAAAGAAGATGTTTCCACTTGTGGGGGAGGCGAAAACTAGAAGTCATAAATATAAGATAGTCACCAATAAATCCAGTTGGGAATTCAGGAGAAACTTCTTCACCCAGAGAGTGGTGAGAATGTGGAACTCGCTACCACAGGGAGTGGTTGAAGCAAATAGCACAGATACATTTAAGGGGAAGCTAGATAAGTACACGAGGGAGAAAGGAATAGAAGGTTATGCTGAGATGACGTAGGGTTGGGAGGAGGCTCATGTGGAGCATAAACACCGGCATGGACCAGTTGAACCGAATGGCTATCGCTTCTAATAATTCTTTGTATGGAATTATTTTTCTCTCCACATACCCGATGGTGCTGCCTCATGCTGGGGTCCATTTCCACAAGAGTCGGTAATCTTCGGCTCTTCAACTGCATGGGCGGGTATATGGAGTTAGGTCGCAGATCAGCCATGATCTCATTGAATGGCGGAACAGGCTCGAGGACCTCAATGGCCTCCTCCTGTTCCTCTGTTCCTATGGGCCAGCCCAGTTCCATCCTCACTGGACATCCACCCCCCTACCCCTTCCAGCAAGTGTCGTTCGTTAGCGATCTAGAGTAGGAACTCGAGCTGTACCCACTCCCCACCAGCCCTGGGTCACTGAGTCCAATTGTAGCGCAGCTACTGCTGCCCTGGCTAACTTAGCCCAGACTATGGTCGGGGGGGGGCGGTCAAACATTCTGTCCTGTGCATGGCTCTGTTTCACAAGCGGTCAATGCTGAAGCATCCGTGAATCCCTACTCCCTGATCCTCTAATGAAGACGGATGGGAACTGTTGGTTTCTTTGGCAGTGAGTGACCCGCATTCAATGTTCCTTTTACTGGCTCGTAACCTCCTCCGGCTCAAATTTTAAAAAAAAACAAGCCCCTTCCTGCCAGAATAGCCCTGGCAGAGTAGCTGGGTTCACCATGACCTGGTTTTAGCAGCATGATGCTGCCCCTATCACGGGGTTACTTGCAACATATTTCTCTGGCTGTTCACCTCAGGAATGGTGTGGTGTCTTCCAGGCACAAGCTGGAACACGGCTTGAGTCATGCTCTGGGAAGCAACTCAGTTGATTCATGCCAGAATCAAAAAAATAAAAGCTGAGGCTCTGCACCCATTCCTGGCGTGGCGCCTGCTCAGTGAAGTAAGCGTTGGCACTGCCACTTTGCAAGTTGCACTGACCATTCTCCCAGCAAGGAGACGGTGACAGCATCGCTCGCCACTGGGTTGCTAGGAGACAGGTCAGAAACAGTTGAAGGGCTTGAAAAGAAAACAGTGCCTTTCATGACCTCAGGACGTCCCAAAGCACTTCACAGCCAATGAAGCACTTTTTTGAAGTGTAGTCACTGTTGTAACGTCGGGAAATGCGGCAGCCAATTTGTGCACAACAAGGTTCCACAAACAGCAGTGAGGTTATGACCCAATAATCTGTTTTAGGTGTGGGTTGAGGGATAAATATTTACCACCACACCAGGGAGAACTCCCTTGCTCTTCTTCGAATGGTGACATGGGATCTTTTACATCTGGTACGTCTGGCAGTGCAGCACTCCCTCAGTACAGCACTGAATTTGTCAACCTGTATCATGAGCTCAAGTCTTTGGAGTGGGGCTTGAACGCACAACCTCTAACTCAGAGGCGAGAGTGCTAGCAACTGCCCCACCCTCAGACTTCTTTCCTCTCTCCGTGCACCATGGCCCCTTCTGGAAGGACCAGTTGAGATTGGTAACTCATTGTGAGGGGAATTCGTGGATGGGCCTGTCGTAAGAAACTACTAGGCACTTGGTCTAAGCGTTAAACAAAGCTTTAATCAACTGTTTTACAACATGGAGGTCTAGTTGTGGCCTTCATAGTTCCTGTTAAGAATGTCCTGCGCAAGCTGGGCCCGTGCCCGAGTATTTATACTCTCCCTGGACAGCGCCACCCGCAGGCCACTCAGTATTATTTCATAAATCTTTCTTTCATGAATGACAGATTCATGTCAGGGCCGACAGGTGACTTGGCTCCCAGGCCTTCGCCAGAGCTATCACTAAAAAAGGCCGCTGAGAGGTCTCACGCCAACCTTAGGCCTTCAAATTTAGGTTCTGTTTATCTCCACCTTTTTCCCCCAGGACAAATCCGCCCACCACCAGGTCCTTTCCCCCCTGGAGACGTAGATGAGCTGAGAGAGTCACCATACAGAGAGTGACAGGTTTAAGACCAACATCCCGCCGTGTTAGTGCGGTCACCACGGAGAGGCAAAATCCAACCCCCCTTCCCCCGCTGCAATTCCATTCAAGGAGGGATTCATAATTTCAGCTGGGCCTTCCAAATGGGAGAAGCAGAAAAGCGTTTTTCAGATGAGTTGTTATCCCGTTCGGGTGGACGTAAAAGAATCCAGCTCCACAATTCAAAGAAGGATAGAGCTTGGTTGCTGCTCAACATTTAATCCCTCAACCAACACCTAAAACAGACGGTCTGGCCAAATATTTGATTGCAGTTCGTGGGACCTTGCCGTGCTCGAATTGGCTGCCACGTTTCCAACAGCGACGACACTTCGTAAGCGCTTCACTGCCTGTGAAGCGCTTTGGGACCCCCTGAGGCCGTGAGAGACGCAGCAGAAATGCAAGTTCTTTCTTGAGGTGTGTGGAGGCTGGGCCTGGGGGCGGGAGATAGAAAAACCCAGCGGGAGGGTTAATCCAGGCCAGCCTGGTCTGTGGTTTGGATCAAATTGCTTTCCCTCCCCACCAAACCACCCCCACCCCCAACGACCGCACCCCCCCCACATCTGGAAGAAGGAGTAAAAGAGTGAAAGACTTGCATTTCTATCGCACCTTTCACGACCACCGGACGTCCCAAAGCGCTTTGCAGCCAATGAAGAGTCGTCACTGTTGTAATGTAGGAAACGCGGCAGCCAATTTGCGCACAGCAAGCTCCCACAAACAGCAATGTGAAAATGACCAGATAATCTGCTTTAGTGATGTTAATGAGAAGTCGCACAACAGCAGGTTATAGTCCAACAGATTTATTTAAAATTACAAGCTTTCGGAGCTATCGATCGCCCCTTCTTCAGGTAAAGTTACTGTGAGTGAATCTACAAGAATTCACAGAATATAAACACAGAGAAAATGCTACCTGAAGAAGGGGCGATCGATAGCTCCGAAAGCTTGTAATTTTAAATAAATCTGTTGGACTATAACCTGGTGTTGTGTGACTTCTCATTTTTGTCCACCCCAGTCCAACGCCGGCATCTCCGCATTAGTGATGTTGGTTGAGGGATAAATATTGGTCAGGACACCAGGGAGAACTCCCCCTGCTCTTCTTCGAAATAGTGCCACGGAATCTTTTACGTCCACCTGAGAGAGCAGACGGGGCCTCGGTTTATCGTCTCATCCAAAAGACGGCACCTCCGACAGTGCAGCACTCCCTCAGTACTGCACTGGGAGTGTCAGCCTAGATTTTTGTGCTCAAGTCTCTGGAGTGGGACTTGAACCCACGACCTTCTGACTCAGAGGCAAGGGTGTTGCCCACTGAGCCATTGGCTGACACTTGGAAAGTAGGAAAAATGAAACATAAATTATTTTTAAAAATGCATTTGAGAAGGACTGTTTTGAGATCCAATGAATACTTTGCCCTGCGGGATTCAGGGTGGACTGAGCTGGCACTTCTAACCCAAGCCGTTCAGGAGAAATAACAAAAGGAGTTTGAATTAAGATGTTTTGTTGACAGAGACACAATGAATAATGTAATTTCATGGATGAAAATATAGTTGCTCTCTTGGGCGAGTCGACCTCAGATGGTTGCTGCCCTGACCCAGGACAAATACACCTCACCCAGGCTGCGGAAACGGAGATCCAGTGATTTAATACAGGATGCCAGGGGAGTCCAAGTGGACAACTCCGCACCTGGGTATGTACACTGCACATGTAGGTGTGTGAGTGAGTGTGTGTGTGAGAGTACGTGTGTGTCTATGAGTGTGTATGTGTGTGAGTGAGTGTATGTGTGTGTATGGGTATGTGTGTGGATGTGCATGACTGTGTCTGTGCGTCTGTGTCGTGCCTGTCTGTCTGTCTATCTGTCTCTCAGTGTCTGTGTCTGTGTGTGTGTATATCTGTGCTGTGTCTGTGTGCCTGTGTCTGTGTGTGTGTGTGTCTCTGTCTGTGTGTGTCTGTGTTGTGTCTGTGTGTGTGTCTGTGTTGTGTCTGTGTGTGTGTCTGTGTTGTGGCTGTGTGTGTGTGTGTGTGTGTGTGTGTGTGTCTCTGTCTGTGTGTGTCTGTGTTGTATCTGTCTGTGTGCCTGTGTTGTGTCAACATGTGTGTGTGTCTGTGTGTGTTGTGTCAATGTGTCTGTGTTGTGTCAGTGTGTGTGTGTCTGTGCGTCTGTGTCGTGCCTGTCTGTCTGTCTATCTGTCTCTCAGTGTCTGTGTCTGTGTGTGTGTATATCTGTGTTGTGTCTGTGTGCCTGTGTCTGTGTGTGTGTGTCTCTGTCTGTGTGTGTCTGTGTTGTATCTGTGTGTGTGTCTGTGTTGTGTCTGTGTGTGTGTCTGTGTTGTGGCTGTGTGTGTGTGTGTGTGTGTCTCTGTCTGTGTGTGTCTGTGTTGTATCTGTCTGTGTGCCTGTGTTGTGTCAACGTGTGTGTGTGTCTATGTGTGTGTGTCAGTGTGTGGCTGTGTCTGTGTTGTGTCAGTGTGTGTGTGTCTGTGTGTGTGTGTCAGTGTGTGTGTGTCTGTGTTTGTGTTGTGTCAGTGTGTGTTGTGTCAGTGTGTGTGTGTCTGTGTGTGTGTGTCAGTGTGTGGCTGTGTCTGTGTTGTGTCAGTGTGTGTGTGTCTGTGTGTGTGTGTCAGTGTGTGTGTGTCAGTGTTTGTGTTGTGTCAGTGTGTGTTGTGTCAGTGTGTGTGTGTCAGTGTGTGTGTGTCAGTGTGTGGCTGTGTCTGTGTTGTGTCAGTGTGTATGTGTCTGTGTGTGTGTGTGTCAGTGTGTGTGTGTCTGTGTGTGTGTGTCAGTGTGTGTGTGTCAGTGTGTGTTTGTCAGTGTGTGTGTGTCTGTGTTTGTGTTGTGTCAGTGTGTGTGTGTCTGTGTTGTGTCAGTGTGTGTGTGTCTGTGTTGTGTCAGTGTGTGTGTGTCAGTGTGTGTGTGTCTGTGTGTGTGTGTCAGTGTGTGTCAGTGTGTGTTGTGTCAGTGTGTGTGTGTCAGTGTGTGTTGTGTCAGTGTGTGTGTGTCTGTGTTGTGTCAGTGTGTGTTGTGTCAGTGTGTGTGTGTCAGTGTGTGTGTGTCTGTGTTTGTGTTGTGTCAGTGTGTGTGTGTCTGTGTTTGTGTTGTGTCAGTGTATGTGTGTCTGTGTGTCTGTGTTTGTGTTGTGTCTGTGTCTGTGTTGTGTCAGTGTGTGTGTGGCTGTGTGTGTGTGGCTGTGTGCGTGTGTCTATTGCCCGGTTAATTGATCCTAACCCCTCTCTCCTCCCGCCCAGTGTCTTTCCATTTCACCATCTGTTGCTAATGTGTTTGAAAATTTTGGATCTGGTTGGAACTGTTGCTGATTAAATTTTCATTTCTCATTTTGTGTGTTGGCTCCTGCATCTCCCTCGGCCCTGGGGTGCCGTTTAAAAGGAACTGCAGCCCTTCTTATTCAGAGTGCTGCTGTCACTGAAATTTATAATGGAGAAATCTTACATTAATACGACGATTTTCTTTTCCATTTTAATTTGAATCAGCCTGTGGGGGAAACTAAAGTCTTTGTGAATTACACTTTATATAAAAAAAAATCGATAGGTCCCCAGCTCTCTCCAGTCGTCTCCTGAAGCTGCTGACTCTCGGTGGAGTCCAGTTCCAGGGGCGCTGGCCCTCCCATTGTCCAAGTAACTCTTTCTCCATGGGTGAGTCCACCAGTGAGAGGTTGAAAATTCATTGAGGGGGTGGGCGGGCACTGAGGCCTAAGCGCTGGAAAGGCCCCCTCGCCCAGGGTCTCCACTGTTGACCCAGCCCACATCTCAGACGTACTGATTCCCTCCCAACAACAACAACAACTTGCATCTCTATAGCGCCTTTAATGTAGTAAAATGTCCCAAGGCGCTTCACAGGAGCGTAAATCAGACCCAAAAAAAACGCCACTGAGCCACGGAAGGAGACATTAGGCCAGGTGAGCAAAGGCCTGGTGAAAGAGTTGGGTTTTTAAGGAACATCTTAAAGAAGGAAAGAGAGGTAGAGAGATTTCAGGAGAGAATTCCAGAGCTTAGGGACCAGGCAGCTGAAGGCACGGTCGCCAATGGTGGAGCGAAGGAAATCAGGGGGCGCGCCAGAGGCCAGAATGGGAGGAGCGCAGAGATCTCGGGAGGGTTGCAGGGCTGGAGGAGTTTACATAGAGAGGGAGGGGCGAGGAGGCCATGGAGGGATTCGTCCTCAGCCTGGATTCCCGGGTGAGGCCCACTTCCATCTCAAGCGGATGGGATGCCTGTAGAGGAGGACATTTAGGGGCATCTCCGGGTGACTCCACTCGACACCCGTACATGTGTACGTTTCAGCAGAAGTTATTTGATGGTGACAGGAGAACTAACATCAATCCCATTTCTACCACACACCCTGTACACTCTACCCTATCACAGACTCTATCCCACCCATTTAATCTCCTTCCACACACCCTGTACACTCTACCCTATCACAGACTCTATCCCACCCATTTAATCTCCTTCCACACACCCTGTACACTTTACCCAATCACAGACTCTACCCCACCCATTTAATCTCCTTCCACACACCCTGTACACTCTACCCTATCACAGACTCTATCGCACCCATTTAATCTCCTTCCACACACCCTGTACACTCTACCCTATCACAGACTCTATCCCACCCATTTAATCTCCTTCCACACACCCTGTACACTCTACCCTATCATAGACTCTACCCACCCATTTAATCTCCTTCCACACACCCTGTACACTCTACCCTATCACAGACTCTATCCCACCCATTTAATCTCCTTCCACACACCCTGTACACTCTACCCTATCACAGACTCTACACCACCCATTTAATCTCCTTCCACACACCCTGTACACTCTACCCTATCACAGACACTATCCCACCCATTTAATCTCCTTCCACACACCCTGTACACTCTACCCAATCACAGACTCAACCCCACCCATTTAATCTCTTGTGATAAAGTTCTGTATAAATATTCCCTGATTCCCAAAGATAGTTAATGAAAACCAGAATATTCATCTGTCTTCCCATTTCCAATATTCAACACTGGCTTCCTGCCCTCCACAAACAACATTCCACCCCCTCTGGCTTGATCCCGTCACAGGGCTACCGTTCCCTGTGGGGTATTTGATCGTCTCAGTTTCTACCTGTCACTGTGACCTTTCAATCTCATCCCCAACCAGGAATTGATCCTGCTCCTTTTTGAAAGGAGGTGAGTAACTCAGCCATGGATTCTGCTGGGGGTCCATTCTATTCGTACTCTGTGAGGGACGAAAGATAACTTCGAACCAGTTTGCCTTGAGGCTTCTTCATTCACAGCCTGTGTCCCCCTTGTCCTGTGCTCAAGGACCAATAAACCTTGTTTCATTGTCACTTCCCAACCAGTGACAAGCCAGTGTTTAATCCACCGCACCTCCCAATACTCCATGGATATGTTTTAAGAAATGTATTTAAGTATTGTGGCTTTAAGGGAGGATGGTAAGCTTTGCTAATGAGCTAAATCACCTTCTTTATCAGCGATCTTTGTGAGTCAGCACCTTCAGGGTAAGTGTGGAGAAAGAAAGAAAGTTTTACATTTCTATAGCGCCTTTCACGACCTCAGCTTGTATAAATATGTGAAGAGAAAAAGATTGGTGGAGTCAAACGTAGGTCCCTTGCAGTCAGAATCAGGGGAATTTATAATGGGGAACAAAGAAATGGCAGACCAATTAAATACATACTTTGGCTCTGTCTTCACAAAGGAGGACACAAATAACCTCCCAGAGATGTCGGGGAACATAGGGTCTAATAAGAGGGAGGAATTGAATGAAATCAGTATTTGTAGGGAAATGGTGTTAGGGAAATTGACGGGATTGAAGGCCGATAAATCCCCAGAGCCTGATAATCTACATCCTAGGGTACTTAAGGAAGTGGCCCTAGAAATAGTAGATGCATTGCTGGTCATCTTCCAAAATTCTATAGAATCTGGAACAGTTCCCATGGATTGGAGGGTAACTAATGTAACCCCACTATTTAAAAAAGGTGGTAGAGAGAAAACGGGGAATTATAGACCGGTAATCCTGACATCGGTAGTGGGAAAATGCTAGAGTCCATTATAAAAGATGTAATAGCAGAGCACTTGGAAAACAGTGACAGGATCGGACAAAGTCAACATGGATTTACAAAAGGTAAATCATGCTTGACTAATCTACTAGAATTTTTTGAGGATGTAACTGGTAGATTAGATAAGGGAGAACCAGTGGATGTGGTGTATTTGGACTTTCAGAAGGCTTTAGATAAGGTCCTGCATAAGAGATTGGCGTGCAAAGTTAAAGCACATGGGATTGGGGGTAAGGTACTGTCTTGGATAGAGAACTGGTTGGCAGACAGGAAGCAAAGAGTTGGAATAAACGGGTCTTTTTCAGAGTGGCAGGCAGTGACTAGTGGGGTACTGCAGGGATCGGTGCTAGGACCCCAGCTATTCACAATATATATTAATGATCTAGACGAGGGAACTAGATATAATGGGTTGGATTTTGATACTGGGGCGGGTTGGGGTCGTGTTATCCACCCGACTGCAATTGGATGTGGGAGATTGATGCAATTTTCACCTAATTGGGCAATTGAGTTCCAGCATGTGGGAACCCATGAACCAATTAGTGTTTTCAGTCTGAAAGTCACCTCTGATGATGTCATCATTGCTGTTGCATTGAAGGTCTTCAGAGACTGCCTGGCCTTTGCTGTGAGAGGACCTGCAAAATAAGCAGCAGCCCTAAGCCTGCTCCCAGATATTTTTACACCACCAATCCCAGATATGTCTCCTCTCTATCCATCCATATATACATCCATCCCCATAGCCATCCATCCATCCATCCATCCATCTGTAGAATTCGCAATATATCGCGATTTTATAAATAAGGAGAAAACACATAGTTTCGTTCAAACAGCTTTTATTTCAGCAGAATGCTGTCAGGTTTTCAAAGTGGACACAAGCAGCTTGTAAAATGGCCGCCGCACCTCGTGGCGGAACATTCTAGACTTTTCGACAGGCAGACAAGATGGCGTTCCAATAAACATTTGTGCAAGATCGATTAAGATTCAGCACATTGAAGATAATACACGAGACATCATGGGTTTACAGTATACACATAAATACTGAAATCGGTCTCCCGGGTACGAATAAAAGCTATTGTACCAAGTAATCAAGAGCCCATCCAAAGACATTAATATGTAAAATCCCAACGACTCTACGATGAGAGAGCCGTTAGCGGGTAGTTACGGAAAACACTTGGAAGCCCCAAAACCCCTCCAGGGAGAACGCCGACCGATTAAACAATGGGAGAAATATTAACAGGTACTCAGACATTTACGAGTAGCCCCGAAACCCATTAAAAACGGAGATCACCTATACAAGACATTTGAGCGCCAAACCCTAACAAAAGAAAAGACATTAAGGTTGGGCGGGAAACGGAAGATTTTGTACTATAATTACAAACTCCAACCGTCCATCTTTCTCTTATCTTCGTATCTTGCTGGTGTTCATCCTCGTGGCCGCTCCTGTGTTCTTGACTCGCCGTCTTGTTCCTGCTTGCCTCGTGTCTCTTTTAAAAGACTGTTGAACTTTGTGATCCGCTCGGATCTACCTCGTGTCGTGTCGCGAAGACCTGTGTTGAACTGGGCTCTGAAGCCTTGAAACAGACGCACCATTCCGAAAAGTCGGTAAACGGTATCGGAACCAAAGGCCCGAGAAGAGATGAGATGAGATGAGATGAGATAAGAAGAGAAGAAGACCATACTTATCGCCACGGTCAGTAAGCCCCGACCGCGCCTGTAGGTCGAATTGACATTTTCCTTGCCAGGAAGACTTCTTCGAACTTTACAGAACTGACACAGGAAGATTCTTCTTCGAGTTTTATCGAACCTGTGCGAGGGCACAGGAAGATTCTTTTTTTGAGTATTGTCTGGACTCTGAAAGCCACCAACACAGATCTTCATGACAGCAGACGCTCCAGCCTGCTAGCCGGAGCAGAAACAAGTAAACAAGTGGGGCCAGGAGACCCCCTGATCGACACGTGGGTGCTGCGGTGAAAAACATCCGATCAGCTATTCGGAATTTCTCCGAGTTATCACGAGTGGTGAGCATGAGTCTCGAATCCTACGAATCTAGCTAGGACAGATATTGATAGGGGAGGGTTTCAAGTATTAAGGATAATTGTAATGTGTGCCCCCATTTACGATGTGTCGTTCGTTCCTCGTTTCCCTGAAATTAGTTACATAACTGCGTGCAAGATTGTACTGTCATTAATCTGTGCTTATGACATGTATTTCGTAATCTTAAGTATTATGCAATAAAGATTTTCCATTTCGTACCATTCAACCGAGTCTACCTGAGTTTCATCTCCATTACTGCTCTCGCATCTAAGTCCAGTGTCTAGAACCGTAAGGGCGAGTGATTCGAACCACTCACAGGTGTGTATAGTGCTCCCAGACTGGCTGGAGACCAGAACAGGCAACAAGGCCTAAACCCGCACTGACATACAGGCTGCACAGAGCCACACGAATCTCACAGGCTGAGAGTCGGTCAAGGAAACCCTTACACATCCATTCATCCATTCATTCATTCATTCATTCATTCATTCATTCATTCATCCGGCCGGCCGGCCCGCCCACCCGCCCACCCTCCCTCCCTATCCAAATGTGCTCCCACCAGGTTTCACATTCATGGTTCAGAACAGGCGTGCTTCACGTAGAAAAAGGGTTAAAATCACAAAAGCCTTTCAAAATGGCATTATAGAGGCAATTTAGTGCTTGTTAAGGGCCTTAACAGCCTATCCCACCTCTTAGAGGCGGGACGGAGTCGGGACCAGCAGACACGATTTAATGAAAATTGTGTGGAGGCGGGATGGAGGCGGGCTTGTGCCCGCCCACCAGTTTTTACAATTTTAACCCCCCACACGCCTCCAAACCCGCCTCCACGGGTCAATGAAAATCCAGCCCAATATCTCCAAGTTTGCAGACGACACAAAGCTGGGTGGGCGTGTGTGCTGTGAGGAGGATGCAGAAAAACTCCAGTATGATTTGGACAGGTTGGGTGATTGGGCAGATGCATGGCAGATGCAGTATGATGTGGATAAATGCGAGGTTATCCACCTTGGTGGCAAAAACAGGAAGACAGATTATTATCTGAACGGCAATAGATTGGGAAAAGGGGAAGTGCAACGAGACCTGGGTGTCCTTGTGCACCAGTCGCTGAAGGTAAGTATGCAGGTGCAGCAGGCGGTTAAGGAGGCAAATGGTATGTTGGCCTTCATAGCGAGAGGATTCGAGTACAGGAGCAAGGATGTCTTGCTGCAGTTGTACAGGGCCTTGGTGAGACCACACCTTGAGTATTGTGTGCAGTTTTGGTCGCCTTATCTGAGGAAGGATGTTCTTGCCATGGAGGGAGTGCAGCGAAGATTCACCAGACTGATACCTGGGATGGCAGGAATGACGTATGTAGAGAGATTGGGTCGATTAAGCTTATATTCGCTAGAGTTTAGAAGAATGAGAGGGGATCTCATTGAAACTTATAAAATTCTAACAGGACTAGACAGACTAGATGCAGTGTAAATTTCTCAAAATTCACAGATCCCCAAAACTCGGAGAAAAACCCTAAAGAAAAGGACTTTGGACTCTTTTCTAACCACTTCAGGGTGATAAAATGTATTGGGCCTAACAGAGTGAGATTCAAGGTCAAAAACCAAGATTTGGTATTTTAAAAAGGCATGTTTGGGCTTGTAAAGGAAAAGGCTGCAACAGGAGTTGGGCTCAACCTCTGTAATAGACGGTTTGAGTATTGGAGTTAATCAAACTGTCTGGGGAACTGTTTAATGTCACTCAGCCCCTATCAGACAATTTACATTCTAACAATAGACCCACGGAAGAGCAGTTCCCACCCAAATTACAGGACCCATCCAAAACATGCATAAAACAAATCACCTCGCCCCACTCCATAGAAATCTCAGGCCCAGTCAGGAAACTCGAAACCTGAGCACAATGACTACAATCAAGTAAGAGCTCAACAGCTCATGGAACCCTCCCGAAACCATTTCACACGTTCATAAACAAGTTACCATTAACGAGCCCGCCAAAATCTTACAATAAACCGGGACTGATTTGGCGCGCAGATTAGGAGGCCCCAATTAGGATAATTGAGGGCCTGTTTTCTCAAGAAGGGAGTTCAACGGTTCAGCAGTTACACAGAAGTTCACCAAGTTCTCTACAAGCTCTGCAGTTCTCAGGAGTTCATCGAGTTCAAAGAAGTTCACCGTTCTAGAAGCGGATCAACACCAAGAAGAGACCAGAGCAACAGTTCCAGTGACCATCAGACACCTTGCGGCAACAAGGGCCTTACGAAACAACCAACCGAATATTACCACCAACCAACCGGGTAATATTGGGCCACCGCGACCAAAGAAAACTAACTCGGGAGAAAACCGAAGATTCGCAAGTTTTCCACTCTGCAATCTATTCCTGACTTACCCCTGGGTAAGATTTTTACTTAAAAAGACTCTAAACCCTATCTCTAACAGAAGAAAAGCGGGTACTCACCCGATAAATCCAATATGCACCCTACCGCATCAGCGGACTCGCGAAGACTGACCAGATACGCAGTCGAAGTCCTCTACCGCGTCCGGGGTACGGCAGGCACCAACCAACACACCCAGCGAACCCCGAAACCGCGAACCAGCTCAACTGTCAAGGATTCGTTTGGTGAGCATTATCCCTGGTCCTCTAGAGCCCAACTTAGCTAGGAAGTGGGATTGGGAGGGGTGAGGTATTTTTCTACTGTAAGTTCCCTCGTGTGTATCGAAGTGTTCCCCATTTTATTAGAGTGTTAAGATTATTGTGTTATATTTTCTCTCTTGAATAAAGATCAAAGTTTCTTGCACCAAAACCAGTTGTCTGCTGCACTTTTTGTCACAACCCCCAAATAAGTCAACGGTCTAGAAGCAAGGGAGTGGGAGCGATTCGAACCGCTCATAAGTCAAAGGTGAAGCTGACACACACCACCACCCCCTTCAGCAGGAAGGCTGTTCCCGATGGCGGGGGAGTCCAGAACCAGAGGTCACAGTCTAAGGATAAGGGGTAAGCCATTTAGGACTGAGATGAGGAGGAATTTCTTCACCCAGAGAGTGGTGAACCTGTGGAATTCTCTACCACAGAAGGCAGTTGAGGCCAATTCATTAAATATATTCAAGAAGGAGTTAGATATATTTCTTAAGGCTAAAGGGCCCAAGGGATATGGGGAGAAAGCAGGGACAGGATACTGAATTTAGATGATCAGCCATGATCCCATTGAATGGCGGAGCAGGCTCGAGGGGCCGAATGGCCTACTCCTGCTCCTATCTTCTCTGTTTCTATGAATGTCCCAAAGCACTTTACAGCCAATGAAGTTCTTTTGAAGTGTAGTCACTGTTGTAATGTGGGAAACGCGGCAGCCAATTTGCGCACAGCAAGCTCCCACAAACAGCAACGTGATAATGACCAGATCATCTGTTTAAATGCAGTCCCTGTTATAAAGTAGGGGAGGAGAGGGGATTGTGTGTGGAAGTCGCTCCCTGTTCTGCTGCTGGTGCCTCGAGCTCTGAGCTCGAAACCTCTCGTCTGAGACTTGAATTTTGCAGGTTTGCTGGTGGTGGATTCGTGGCCGACAGCTCCCTTTTCAGCTCGTGACCGCTGCCAGATCCCTCTTTGATTAATTCCCATTGTTCAGCTTTGTTTATCCCGCCGAGAAGTTCAATTTACCCCCGAGATATTCTGACTGACCAGCTGCAGACTTGGTTAAAATCGCATGGGAGTCTGAGTGACATCGCCAGACCTCGGTTTTGCTCTTCAGTCGAGCCTGCCTGGGGCCCTGAGACACTGCCCGAATCACGGCGGTAAAAATGGCGGCTCACGCATACGCGTCAAGCACCATGCTGTTGCGATTTTAGCCCCTCCCCCCCCCCCAGTAAGTCCCTTTCCCATCAGGCGCAGGGAGGGGGTTAAAATCAGGGCGAATATTTTGTTTTAATTTTACTGGGGTTGAACTGACATTCCTCATGTGGCCCCTAGGAGACGGGCAAGAGTTGAGTGAGAGGGGAAGGCAGGTTCTTCACTTTCGTCCCACCAATTTGCTCCTCTATTTCCCTGAAGCCGTTGTTTTTTTACAAAGGTTCTGGGGTGAAGGGTGAAGATTATTGGGCTCATCGCCTCGATTTTAAAATTCTCATCCTTGTTTTCAAATCCCTCCATGGCCTCGCCCCCTCCCTACCTCTGTAATCTCCTCCAGCCCCACAACCCTCCGAGATCTCGGCGCTCCTCAAATTCTGGCCTCTTGAGCATCCCTGATTTTAATCGCTCCACCATCGGCGGCCGTGCCTTTAGCTGCCTGGGCCCTAAGCTCTGGAATTCCCTCCCTAAACCTCTCCACCTCTCCTCTACCTCTCTTTCCTCCTTTAAGATGCTCCTTAAAACCTACCTCTTTGACCAAGCTTTTGGACATCTGCCCTAATATCTCCTTGTGTGGCTCGGTGTCAAATGTTATTTTTTACGCTCCTGTGAAGTGCCTTGGCAAAGGCGCTATTTAAATACAAGTCGTTGTTGAAATAATGCCATGGGATCTTTTATGTCCACTGGAGAGGGCGGACGGGGCCTCGAGTTTGACGGCACAAATTTTCGTTACCTTGGCGGGTCAGGTGCGGCCGGTGTCTGTGGCAGGTCCCAACTCCACTGCTGGCTCCATCCCGCTGTAAAAATTGAACCTACCTTAATGGGGCCTATTAAGCCCCGCCCAGCGTGTTACCTAGCCCAATTAGATGGAGCAGGTCTGGTGGCATCATTCATGACACGTTTTAAGCCGGGATCCTTAAAGGGACCATGGCCACATTAAATTTTAAGTTTAATCTAACAAAGTGGGTGTTCAATCTTTACACTACAATAATATAACAAAAGTTATATATGAGTGACAAAGAAATATTTAAATAATATTATCATTAAGTAATATGACTCCATCTACAAATACGATCAAGAACATAATAAGGAAGGATATACTTGCCATAGAGGGAGTGCAACGAAGGTTCATGAGATTGATTCCTGGGATGGCAGGACTGTCGTATGAGAAGAGATTGAGTAAACTAGGCCTGTATTCTCTTGAATTCAGAAGAATGAGAGGGGATCTCATTGAAGCACACAAAATCATTACAGGGCTTGATAGGGTGGATGCTGGGAGAATGTTTCCCTTGGCTGGGGAGTCTAGAACCAGGGGCCACAGCCTCAGGATAAAGGGTAGGCCATTGAGGACTGAGATGAGAAGAAATTTCTTCACACAGAGGGTGGCGAATCTTTGGAATTCTCTACCCCAGAGGGCTGTGGAGGCTCAGTCATTGGGTATATTCAAAACAAAAGTCGATAGATTTCTGACTAGTAAGGGCATCAAGGGATATGGTGATAGGGCCGGTGAATGGAATTGAGGCAGAAGATCAGCCATGATCTCACTGAATGGTATAGGGGGTGGTGGTGTGTGTCAGCTTCACCTCTGACTTTTGAGCGGTTCGAATCGCTCCCACACCCTTGGTTCTAGACCTTGGACAAATTTGGGGGTTGTGACAAAAAGTGCAGCAGACAACTGGTTTTGGTGCAAGAAACTTTGATCTTTATTCAAGAGAGAAAATATAACACAATAATCTTAACACCCTAATAAAATGGGGAACACTTCGATACACACGAGGGAAATTACAGTAGAAAAATACCTCGCCCCTCCCAATCCCACATCCTAGCTAAGTTGGGCTCTAAAGGACCAGGGATAATGCTCACCAAACGAATCCTTGACAGTTGAGCTGGATCACGGTTTTGGGGTTCACTGGGTGTGTTGGTTAGTGCCTGCCGTACCCCAGACACAGTAAGAACATAAGAACATAAGAAATAGGAGCAGGAGTAGGCCAATCGGCCCCTCGAGCCTGCTCCACCATTCAATAAGATCATGGCTGATCTGATCCTAACCTCAAATCTAACGAACACAAGAAGTAGGAGCAGGACCTTGGCCAGTCAGCCCTGGGCCCGCTGCGCCACCCACAGGGCCTTGATCGATCCGAACTCAGCCTCATGTCCCATTTCCTGCCCGCTCACCGTAACCCCTAATTCTCTTTACCTCTAGGAAACTATCTATTTCTGTTTTAAATTTATTTAATGATGTAGCTTCCACAGCTTCCTGGGGCAGCAAATTCCACAGACCCCCTACCCTCTGAGTGAAGAAGTTTCTCCTCATCTCAGTTTTGAAAGAGCAGTCCCTTATTCTAAGATTATGCCCCCTAGCTCTAGTTTCACCCATCCTTGGGAACATCCTTACCGCATCCACCCGATCAAGCCCCTTCACAATCTTATATGTTTCAATAAGATCGCCTCTCATTCTTCTGAACTCCAATGAGTAGAGTCCCAATCTACTCAACCTCTCCTCATATGTCCACCCCCTCATCCCCGGGATTAACTGAGTGAACCTTCTTTGTACTGCCTCGAGAGCAAGTATGTCTTTTCTTAAGTATGGACACCAAAACTGTATGCAGTATTCCAGGTGCGGTCTCACCAATACCTTATATAACTGCAGCAATACCTCCCTGTTTTTATAATCTATCTATCCCCCTAGCAATAAAAGCCAACATTCCGTTGGCTTTCTTGATCACCTGCTGCACCTGCATACTAACTTTTTGATTTTCTTGCACTAGGACCCCCAGATCCCTTTGTACTGCAGTACTTTCCAGTTTCTCGCCATTAAGGTAATAACTTGCTCTCTGATTGAGAGGACTTCGACTGCGTATCTGGTCAGTCTTTGCGAGTCCGCTGATGCGGTAGGGTGTGTATCAGATTTATCGGGTGAGTTCCCACTTTTCTTCTGTTAGAGATAGGGTTTAGAGTCTTTTAAGTAAAAATCTTACCCAGGGGTAAGTCAGGAATAGAGTGGAAAACTTGCGAATCATCGGTTTTCGCCCGAGTTGGTTTTCTTTGGTCGCGGTGGCCCAATGTTACTCGGTTGGTTGGTGGTAATATTCGGTTGGTTGTTTCATAAGGCCCTTGTTGCCGCAAGGTGTCTGATGGTCACTGGAACTGTTGCTCTGGTCTCTTCTTGGTGTTGATCCGCTTCTAGAACGGTGAACTTCTTCAAACTCGATGAACTCCTGAGAACTGCAGAGCTTGTAGAGAACTTGGTGAACTTCTGTGTAACTGCTGAACCGTTGCACTCCCTTCTTGAGAAAACAGGCCCTCAATTATCCTAATTGGGGCCTCCTAATCTGCGCGCCAAATCAGTCCCGGTTTATTGTAAGATTTTGGCGGGCTCGTTAATAGTAACTTGTTTATGAAGTGGTTTCGGGAGGATTCTATGAGCTGTCTTGATTGTAGTCATTGTGCTCAGGTTTCGAGTTTCCTGACTGGGCCTGAGATTTCTATGGAGTGGGGCTAGGTGATTTGTTTTATGCATGTTTTGGATGGGTCCTGTAATTTGGGTGGGGACTGCTCTTCCGTGGGTCTATTGTTAGAATGTAAATAGGGCTGAGTGACGTTAAATAGTTCCCCAGACAGTTTGATTAACTCCAATACTCAAACTGTCTATTACAGAGTTTGATCCCAACTCCTGTTGCAGCCTTTTCCTTTACAAGCCCAAACATTCCTTTTTAAAATACCAAATTTTGGTTTTTGACCTTGAATCTCCTTCTGTTAGGCCCAATACATTTTATCACCCTGAAGTGGTTAGAAAAGAGTCCAAAGTCCTTTTCTTTACGGTTCTTCTCCGAGTTTTGGGAGATCTGTGAATTTTGAGAATCTTACAATGGCAGAGCAGGCTCGAAGGGCCGAAAGGCCTACTCCTATTCCTATTTCTTATGTTCTTATGTTCTTATAATTTAAAAAGTACATTAATTGGGAAGTTATTGGTGCTTTAGTCACAAACCTATAGACTTTTGTATCAGTAACTGGTAGAAATAAAAGATCTGTGTGTATAGGTAAGACATAAAATTAAGCAGATTTTAAATGTAATTGTAAAGGGGTGGATTTACAATCTTATGCAAGTTCAGCGGAAGAGCTGCGGAATCCCTGACAAACAGTACAAGTGGTGCTTACAGTGTGTTTCTGGGATTTCTGCAGCTCTTCTGTTGAAGTTAACAATGGACAAGTGAGAGAACCTCCGCAGAAATTCACCCTAAATTCTCAGACTGAAAAATTACATTAGTTATATTCAGGGACTGAAAGCAAATTGAACCAGTGGAATGAGTGATGAGAATGAAATTGTTACGGTTGATGACTTGATTTAATCTGTAACTGGACAATCACAGTATACTGTGAGAAAAACCTGACCAGAAACAAAACTCAAAAATGTATTTAAATGGTCTATGTCATTTTTTGTAGCACAGATCAATTCACTGCAATTACTGTTGAGTGAGAAGACAACAGCCGAGAATGGCCCTCACCATCCAGGGTAGCACTTACATCCCTTCAGGAATTTCTTAATTAACATTTACCAGCCGCTTTTCAAGTATAACAGAATCTCCATCAATCTGTTAGCTGATGTAATCAACATATTTTTATTTTGATTTGTTTTCCATGTAATCAGCTGGAGCAATGGCCACGGAACTCCCGCCTCAGTTTGACAGGCGTGGTTGCCGAGCCGAATCCTGTGGCCCTGCAGGGAAATTTAAAAAGTAGGGGGGAGGAAAAAGGCTCTTAAGTGCCTGTAGAGTACCTCATAATGATTTCAACTGGGTCCTCAGCCGCTGAAGGTCGGGTCGGCACCACGATGACAGACGCGCCAGTGGGAAAGGCACGTGGGAGTGAGATGACAGCGGGTTCCCGACCCGCTGTCAAAAAAATCTTTCCCACCCGACCCGCCAGCTACCACCACGGAAAATTCAGCCCGACGTCTCATCCGAAAGATAGCGCCTCGGCCAGTGCAGCACTCCCTCGGTCCTGTACGGGAAGTGCCAACCTGGATTTTTGTGCGTAAGTCTCTGGAGTGAGATTTCGAACCCACATGCTTCTGACTCAGATGCAAAAGTGATGCCCACCGAGCTGCAGTCGACACATGTGGTCTCTAGTTTGCGCTGATTTAGCTGATGTGAGCCAGGGCAGGGGTTAAAATGCTACAGTTGGTCTCAGCATCAGAGCAATGTCAGCCAGGGTTGCTCCCCACTCCCCTCCTCTCCCCCCGATCGCTGTACAGTGTCTCCCGCTGGAAAAGGCACTTGTGTGGAGCTTGGATGAGGAGAGGATCAAGCCCAGATGTGATGATGCCGGACCTTCAGGTTAGCGTTATGAATATTTAATGGTTGCCACACATTCTCTAATTGCACTCTGGTCCTGCCTGTGAATACGCCCACTATGTGCCTTGGTCTTTCACCTTGTTCCCGCGGCCTCACTTTCTTTTATGGAGAGGGATAGTTGAGGAGAAGAACCCAATGATGGTATAAAATCCTCCAGATTAATGCATCATGTTAATTGGGCGGGGGAGAGGGGGCGGGCGGGCGGGTGGGGGGGGGGTTCGAAAGAATTTGACAAAAGGCCAAGTTAGAGAGTGCAGCATATCAACGTAAAGGTCAGGGGTGAAGGATGACACACACGGAGACCGAACAGTCAGGCCCTTTGGTCGGAACGTTCCCACAGCCTCACTCTCCACAGTAGAGGCGGTGAGTTAGTCAACCAGAAACCCCCACCATGAGAAAAGCCATTCAGTGTTGCAGGAAACCAAGGTTGTACAACTTATGGACCAAAGTCACTGTAAACGTCCTGTTGCAGTCTGTGCGAGTTTCTCCGCTGCAATATCGGGAACACGTATTGATCGGAAGGAGCTGTTTATCACAACAACAGCTTGCATTTATATAGCGCCTTTAATGTAGTAACACGTCCCAAGGCGCTTCACAGGAGCATAAATCAGACAAGACCGAGCCACATAAGGAGCTATGAGGACAGGTGACCAGAAGCTTGGTCACAGAGGGAGGTTTTAAGGAGTGTCGTAATATAGGAGCCAATGTCGGTCAGCGATATTCAGAGGGTAAAACCTGATGACTAATATGCTCGCTGACCGACATTGGCTCCTCCATTAAGATCCTCCTTAAAACCTACCTCTGTGACCAAGCTTTTGGTCACCTGCCCTAATATTTCATGTGGCTCGGTGTCAAATTTTGTTTGATTATCGCTCCTGTGAAGCACCTTGGGACGTTTTACTACATTGAAGGCGCTATATAAATGCAAATTGTTGTTGTCAGAGGAAAATTGTTCCTTTCCCCATTTGTCAATCCCACATTTCCTGCGCTGTTTGCAATGCTGCGCCTTTTCAGTCGTTCTGACTGCTGTCTGCTGGCTGTACCCTTCTTATGAGAAGGCCTAGTCTGCAACATCAAATCTTCGTAACAGTATCCAGAGTCAGCTGTGGCTCAGTGGGCAGTGCTCTCACCTCTGAGTCAGAAGGTCGTGGGTTCAAGCTCCCACTCCAGAGACTTGAGCGAATCCGACAGGAACCAATTTATTTCCCCAACGCTGGGGTCAGCTAAATTTCACCCCCCCCCCGCTCCCCCACCGCTCCCTAAACCAGGGGGGGGGAAACGACGACCAGGACAACTGCAGGCCAAGCTGAGATCGGCTACGCTGGTGCAGACAGCGTATTGAGCCTGGCATGGGCTGGTCTGGGTTAATCCTCCACCAGATGGCACCTTTATCCAGTAAGCCAACAATGTGACTTTCAAAAGAACAAAAAAAAAATCTGAGGCCATTAGAACGGAACCGCAGTACACTTCCCCACAAACAAATCAACCCGTCATGGGCTCTGCATAATAAATAAAGTATGCTAATATATGCTAATATATTCAAAACATCCCAGTCCATCAACCTTCACTGCACAAAAGCAGCATTATCATTATGCACCTTCGCTGATGTTGCCTCAACATGGCAATAAATTTAAAGGACTTTGCAATACAATTTGTTTTTTCATTTTGGTGAATTTTGTGCTCATCAAGGTCAAAGATTCCCCCCCACTCCCCCCGTCCCGCCACCCCAGCCTTTTTTGTAGTCAGTGTCAGTATCAAACACTCCCAGGGCGGGTACAGCACGGGTTAGATACAGAGTAAAGCTCCCTCTAAACTGTCCCCATCAAACACTCCCAGGGCGGGTACAGCACGGGTTAGATACAGAGTAAAGCTCACTCTACACTGTCCCATCAAACACTCCCAGGGCAGGTACAGCATGGGTTAGATACAGAGTAAAGCTTCCTCTACACTGTCCCATCAAACACTCCCAGGGCAGGTACAGCACGGGTTAGATACAGAGTAAAGCTCTCTCTACACTGTCCCATCAAATACTCCCAGGGCAGATACAGCACGGGTTAGATACAGAGTAAAGCTCCCTCAACACTGTCCCATCAAACACTCCCAGGGCAGGTACAGCTCAGGTTAGATACAGAGTAAAGCTCCCTCTACACTGTCCCATCAAACACTCCCAGGGCAGGTACAGCACGGGTTAGATACAGAGTAAAGCTCCCTCTACACTGTCCCAACAAACACTCCTAGGGCAGGTACAGCACGGGTTAGATACAGAGTAAAGCTCCCTCTACACTGTCCCATATTAAGAGTAAGAGGATAACTAAGGAAAGGGTAGGGCCTATTAGAGATCACGAGGGTAATCTGTGTGTGGAGGCGGGAGACATCGGTAGAGTTCTTAATGAACACTTTGCGTCTGTTTTCACAAAGGAGAGGGGCGAAGCAGACATTGCAATCGGGGGGGAGGAGTGTGAAATATTAGATGAAATAAACATAGTGAGAGAGGAAGTATTAAGGGGTTTAGCAGCTTTAAAAGTGGATAAATCCCCAGGCCCGGATGAAATGTATCCCAGGCTGTTAGGCGAAGCAAAAGAGGAAATAGCAGAGGCCCTGACCATCATTTTTCAATCCTCTCTGGCATCAGGTGTGGAACCAGAGGACTGGAGGACTGCTAATGTGGTACCCTTGTTTAAAAAGGGAGAAAAGGATAGACCGAGTAATTACAGGCCAGTCAGCCTAACCTCGGTGGTGGGAAAATTATTGGAAAGAATTCTGAAGGACAGGATAAATCTTCATTTAGAAAGACACGGATTAATCAAGGATAGTCAGCACGGATTTGTTAAGGGAAGGTCGTGTCTGACAAACTTGATTGAATTTTTTGAGGAGGTAACAAGGAGGGTAGATGAGGGTAGTACATTTGATGTGGTGTATATGGACTTTAGCAAGGCTTTTGATAAGGTTCCACATGGCAGATTGGTCACAAAGTTAAAAGCCCATGGGATCCAGGGCAAAGTGTCAAGTTGGATTCAATTCTGGCTCGGAGACAGAAAGCAGAGGGTAATGGTTGATGGGTGTTTTTGTGACTGGAAGGCTGTTTCCAGTGGGGTTCTGCAGGGCTAAGTACTAGGTCCCTTGCTTTTTGTGGTATATATCAATGATCTTGACTTGAATATAGGGGGTATGATTAAGAAGTTTGCAGATGATACTAAAATCAGCTGTGTGATTGATACTGAAGAAGGAAGCTGTAGACTGCAGGAAGATATCAATAAATTGGTCAGGTGGGCAGAACAGTGGCAAATGGAATTCAATCCGGAGAAGTATGGGGCAATGCATTTGGGGAGGGCTAACAAGGAAAGGGAATACACATTAAATGGTAGGACACTGAGTAGTGTAGAGGAACAAAGGGACCTTGGAGTGCATGTCCACAGATCTCTGAAGGTCGCAGGCCAAGTAGATAAGGTGGTTAAGAAGGCATACGGAATGCTTGCCTTTATTAGCTGTGGCATAGAATACAAGAGCAGGGGGGTTATGCTTCAACTGTATAAAACACTAGTTAGGCCTCAGCTAGAGTACTGCGTGCAGTTCTGGTCACCACATTACAGGAAAGATGTGATTGCACTCGAGAGGGTACAGAGGAGATTTACAAGGATGTTGCCGGGAGTAGAGAATCTTAGCTATGAGGAAAGACTGCATAGGCTGGGTCTTTTTTCCTTGGAACAGAGGAGGCTGAGGGGAGACCTTATTGAGGTGTATAAAATTATGAGGGGCATAGATAAAGTGGATAGAAAGGACCTATTTCCCTTAGCAGAGGGGTCAAAAACTAGGGGGCACAGATTTAAAGTAATTGGGGGAAGGTTTAGAGGGGATTTAAGGGGAAATTTCTTCACCCAGAGGGTTGTGGGGGTCTGGAACTCACTGCCTGAAAGGATGGTAGAGGCAGGAACCCTAACCACATTTAAAAAGTACTTGGATGTGCTCTTGGGATGCTCTAACCTGCAGGGCTACGGACCAAGAGCTGGGAAGTGGGATTAGGCTGGATAGCTCTTTCTTGGCCGGCGCGGACACGATGGGCCGAAATGGCCTCCTTCCGTGCTGTAACTTTCTATGATTCTATGATTCTATGATTCAAACACTCCCAGGGCAGGTACAGCACGGGTTAGATACAGAGTAAAGCTCCCTCTACACTGTCCCATCAAACACTCCCAGGGCAGGTACAGCACGGGTTAGATACAGAGTAAAGCTCCCTCTACACTGTCCCATCAAACGCTCCCAGGGCAGGTACAGCACTGGTTAGATACAGAGTAAAGCTCCCTCTACACTGTCCCATCAAACACTCCCAGGGCAGGTACAGCACGGGTTAGATACAGAGTAAAGCTCCCTCTACACTGTCCCTTTAAGCATTCCAAGCAATGCACTTACCAGATGAGCCATTAAGGAAACCAAAACTCTTTATATCACATCGATGACCGGTTTTCAATAATTTACGGGAAGTTTTTAATTTGTTTTCAGGATGTGGTGATACTGAAAAGGCCGCGTTGATTGCCCATCCTTCATTGTCCTGAGATGATAGTGGTGAGCCGCCTTCTTTAATTGATGCAGTCTGTGTGGTGAATGTGCTCCCACAATGGTGTTCGGTAGGAAATTTCAGGATAATGGCCCAGCGAAGATGAAGGAAGGGCGATGCAGCCCAAGTTGCTGTGTTACTTGGAGATGATGGAGGCCTCACGATATTGAACCCCGCATCCTCGTAGTTTCATGGGTAGTGTGTTGAGGTGCAGAGTAAAGTGTTCTCTGTACACCACCATCAAAGACTCTCAGATGGGGTACTGGATGAATAAGATGTGGATAAAAGCTCCTCTGCATTGCCCCAACACCGTGTCACCACCTCAACCTCACTGAACTTCTGATGAAAAAGGAAGAAAGACTTGCATTTCTATAGCGTCTTTCACGACCTGAGAACGTCCCAAAGCGCTTTACAGCCAATGAAGGGCTTTTTGAAGCGCAGTCACTGTTGTAATGTAGGAAACGCAGCAACCAGTTTGCACACAGCAAGCTCCCACAAATAACAATGCGATAATGAGCAGATAATCTGTTTAAGGATGTCGGTTGAGGGATAAATATTGGCCCAGGGCCCTGGGGAGAACTCCCCTACTCTTCTTCGACCTTTTACATCCACCTGAGAGGGCAGGATGGGGCAGTGGTTTAACATCTCTTCCGAAACACGGCACCTCCGACAGTGCAGCACTCCCTCAGTACTGCATGTAGATTTTGTGCTCAAGTCTCTGGAGTGAGACCTAAACCCACAACCTTCTGACTCAGAGGTGAGAGTGCTACCCACTGAGCCAGGGCAGACAGAAAGCAAGATTTAGGGTTGAGCTTCAGACAGAGACAACTGAAGGTTGTACCACTGGTTTATGGGATGTGTCTGCCCAACATGGGTAGATCTGTTATAATCATATGCAAATGATGGGGAATATTTTGCCCTTTAAAATAACGAAAGAACTTGCATTTATATAGCACCTTTCACGACCTCAGGAGCGAAATGTAGCATCATGTAGTTCGCTGTATTAATTTATGTCTTTCTTTCTGTGTGTCCTTGAGTGAAACTCTGGAACTGGATATCGAGCGCAGAAACTACGCAGAACCTAATAGAATATTCCATCCACCATTTACCTTTAAGAAAGAAAGAAAGACTTACATTTCTACAGCGCCTGTCACGACCTCAGGATGTCCCAAAAGGCTTTACAGCCAATGAAATACTTTTGAAGTGTAGTCACTGTTGTAATGTGGGAAACGCGGCAGCCAATCTGCCCACGGCAAGCTCCCACAAACAGCAATGTGATAATGACCAGATAATCTGTTTTACTGATGTTGATTGAGGGATAAATATTGGTCCAGGACACCGGGGAGAACTCCCCCTGCTCTTCTTCGAAATAGTGCCATGGGATCTTTTATGTCCACCTGAGAGAGCAGACGAGGGCCTCGGTTTAACGTCTCATCCCAAAGGCGGCACCTCCGACAGTGCAGCACTCCCTCAGCACTGGCACTGGGAGCGTCAGCGTAGACGTACGGGGGGAAGGAACCATGCTGCTAATTCAGTTTTCGTTTTGAGAGGAAAAAAATACTTGCTCCCAAGTCTGACTGGCGTGAGATCTCGCCCGTGGTCCTCAATGATCATTTCTGAATCAGCTTATGTCGGCATCTCACAAGGTGCCTCGCAGACTTACAGCCAGGATTTCATTCTCCAAAGGGTCAGGAGGTCACTGCACTGTAGTGAATAGATATGAGAGTAATGTAGCTTGACTTGTGGTTCCAAAAAGACCCATTATGAATTAATTTGATATTGCATCAAAGATCCATTGCCATCAGTAGGGTAGGGGGGCGAGGTGGCTCTATCATATAATGACATGCAAAAACCTTAAACCCAATTGTTTTCTTTTCGTTGCTTTTAAACAAAGGAGGAATTTAAATATAGATTGTTCGGAAGCCTTTTGTACACCATATCGGAATTAGCCTCGGGGAAAATGGCACATAGCCAGCATTAAAGTACCACAGTAGCAGCAGCGGGCTGAGAGTGTCTCCGTTGCTTCCTATCGCACTGGAAGAGCTGAATGCTTTCCCTTGACCTTCTGCGACCTTCGCTTCTGCATCTTGCCCTGCCCCCCACCCCTGCACCCCACCCCCGCAAGGTTATTTCCTGCAGCAGATCTGGTGACCTTTGACCGCTACGACCCCCACCACCGCCAATCCCCCTCCACACCCCACCCCCCACCCCCCACTCTACTTTTTGGAGCCGAGAGAATGTGACCCTTCCGCCCTCCCCGGTGTGGCCTCTCGTGACCTCGTTACTTCAGCGACTATGTGAAAACCCATGGCCTCCCGTGACCTTTGTGCCTTCTCCGCTCTGTGACCTTCCGTCAGGTGATGCGTCTCTGTGCTAATCCAACAGCTGGAGGTTGTTTTCATTATTCGAGCTGTTTGAGTTTCTTTGCAAACAGATTATAAAGGGAGGTTTGTGATCCAGGACCCCTTTTAGAGGAGCAGGTCTCACATTCCGGATTCTTATATATGATTTACTTTCATTCTCAGGATTACTTATAAAAGTAATACAGATAATAACTAATAATATTCTATTCTGATTTTTTATTTCTCCTTTACTCCTAAAACACTGCCGCCCGTGTAAAGTACAGATTCTGGAGTATATTACCCATTTACTCCTTATAACACTGCTGTCTGTGCCTTCAGGATAGGAGGGGACCAGAACCCCAGTGAGAGTCAGCACCTTCAGGAGAGGAGGGGACCCGTACCCCATTGAGAGTCAGCACCTTCAGGAGAGGAGGGGACCCGTACCCCAGTGAGAGTCAGCACCTTCAGGAGAGGAGGAGATTGTATCCCAGTGAGAGTCAGCACCTTCAGGAGAGGAGGGGACCCGTACCCCAGTGAGAGTCAGCACCTTCAGGAGAGGAGGGGACCCGTACCCCAGTGAGAGTCAGCACCTTCAGGAGAGGAGGGGACCCGTACCCCAGTGAGAGTCAGCACCTTCAGGAGAGGAGGGGACCCGTACCCCAGTGAGAGTCAGCACCTTCAGGAGAGGAGGGGACCCGTACCCCAGTGAGAGTCAGCACCTTCAGGAGAGGAGGAGATTGTACCCCAGTGAGAGTCAGCACCTTCAGGAGAGGAGGAGATTGTACCCCAGTGAGAGTCAGCACCTTCAGGAGAGGAGGGGACCTGTACCCCAGTGAGAGTCAGCACCTTCAGGAGAGGAGCATATTGTACCCCAGTGAGAGTCAGCACCTTCAGGAGAGGAGGGGACCTGAACCCCAGTGAGAGTCAGCACCTTCAGGAGAGGAGGGGACCCGTACCCCATTGAGAGTCAGCACCTTCAGGAGAGGAGGGGACCCGTACCCCAGTGAGAGTCAGCACCTTCAGGAGAGGAGGGGACCCGTACCCCAGTGAGAGTCAGCACCTTCAGGAGAGGAGGGGACCCGTACCCCAGTGAGAGTCAGCACCTTCAGGAGAGGAGGGGACCCGTACCCCAGTGAGAGTCAGCACCTTCAGGAGAGGAGGGGACCCGTACCCCAGTGAGAGTCAGCACCTTCAGGAGAGGAGGGGACCCGTACCCCATTGAGAGTCAGCACCTTCAGGAGAGGAGGAGATTGTATCCCAGTGAGAGTCAGCACCTTTGGGAGAGGAGGGGACTGAACCCCAGTGAGAATCAGCACCTTCAGGAGAGGAGGAGATTGTATCTCAGTGAGAGTCAGCACCTTTGGGAGAGGAGGGGACCCGTACCCCAGTGAGAGTCAGCACCTTCAGGAGAGGAGGGGACCCGTACCCCAGTGAGAGTCAGCACCTTCAGGAGAGGAGGGGACCCGTACCCCAGTGAGAGTCAGCACCTTCAGGAGAGGAGGGGACCCGTACCCCAGTGAGAGTCAGCACCTTCAGGAGAGGAGGGGACCCGTACCCCAGTGAGAGTCAGCACCTTCAGGAGAGGAGGGGACCCGTACCCCATTGAGAGTCAGCACCTTCAGGAGAGGAGGGGACCCGTACCCCAGTGAGAGTCAGCACCTTCAGGAGAGGAGGGGACCCGTACCCCATTGAGAGTCAGCACCTTCAGGAGAGGAGGAGATTGTATCCCAGTGAGAGTCAGCACCTTTGGGAGAGGAGGGGACTGAACCCCAGTGAGAGACAGCACCTTTGGGAGAGGAGGGGACTGAACCCCAGTGAGAGACAGCACCTTTGGGAGAGGAGGAGACTGAACCCCAGTGAGAGACAGCACCTTTGGGAGAGGAGGGGACTGAACCCCAGTGAGAGTCAGCACCTTTGGGAGAGGAGGGGACTGAACCCCAGTGAGAGTCAGCACCTTTGGGAGAGGAGGGAACAAACATGAGGAAATAAAGCACAGGGGAAGTAACTGCTCCAACCTACAGAATAATGCAGTGATTTTACTGAAACTGATTTTTTGTAACAGAGTCCCCTGGGTAAGATGAATAATCTTAGGTCAAACATCCAAATAGAGAAACCCTGTAGGAAATGTTTCCTCCGTTCCCAAGACAATTGAGAGAACACTCGGTAGTACAATCCATTACAATCGACATTCTTAAACCCTGAGCTGATCCATTCTACAAATAACATTGCAAAATGACTGGAACCAGACAATATCTGTCTGTCTGACCATCTGTCTGTCTGTCTATCTATCAAGCTATTTATCTCTCTGTCTTCGATCTATCTATCTATCTGTCTATATGTCTGTCTGTCTGTCTGTCTATCTATCTATCTATCTATGTATGTATCTATCTATCTATCTGTCTGTCTCTCTCTGTCTGTCTATCTATCTATCTATCTGTTTATCTATCTATCTATGATCTGTCTATCTATCAATCTGTCTATGTATCTATCTATCTGTTTATCTATCTATCTATCTATCTATCTATCTATTTATCTATCTATCTATCTATGTATCTATCTATCTGTCTGTTTATCTATCTATCTATCTATCTATATATCTGTCTGTCTCTATCTATCTATCTATCAATCTGTCAATCTGTCTGTCTGTCTATCTATCTATCTATATATCTGTCTGTCTGTCTCTCTATCTATCTATCTATCAATCTGTCAATCTGTCTGTCTATCTGTCTATCTATCTATCTATCTATCTATCTATCTATCTATCTATCTATCTATCTGTCTGTCTGTCTGTCTATCTAACTATCTATCAATCTATCTATATTTTTATTATGTATTTATCTGCTATCTGCAAATCTATCTATTTATTATCCATCTGTATATCTATCACATTCCATCTATCTACTACCGGTCCATAATTTCGATATAAGATAAGAATATAAGAATTAGGAGCAGGAGTCGGCCATTCGGCCCCTCGAGCCTGCTCCACCATTCAATAAGATCATGGCTGATCATTGACCTCAACTCCACTTTCCCGCCCGATCTCCATATCCCTTGATTCCCCAAAGTCCAAAAATCTATCGATCTCAGCCTTGAATATACTCAAAACTCAGCATTCATAGCCCTCTAGGGCAGAGAATTCTAAAGATTCACAACCCTCTGAGTGAAGAAATTCCTCCTCATCTCAGTCTTAAATGGCCGACCCCTTATCCTGAAACTGTGACCCCTAGTTCTAGACACTCCAGCCAGGGGAAACAATCTCTCAGCATCTACCCTGTCAATCTGCTTCAGAATCTTATATGTTTCAATGAGATCACCTCTCGTTCTTCTAAACTCCAGAGAGTATAGGCCGATTCTACACAATCTCTCATCATAGGACAGCCCTTTCATCCCAGGAATCAATCTAGTGAACCTTCGTTGCACCGCCTCCAAAGCAAGTATATCCTTCCTTAGATAAGGTGACCAAAACTGTGCACAGTACTCCAGGTGTGGTCTCACCAAGGCCCTGTACAATTGTAGCAAGACTTCCTTACTCTTATACTCCAACCCCCTTGCAATTAAGGCCAACATGCCATTTGCCTTCCTTATTGCCTGCATGCTAACTTTCTGTGTTTCTTGCACGAGGACACCCAAATCTCTTTGAACACCAACATTTGAAAGTTTCTCACCATTTAAAAAATATACTGTTTTTCTATTCTTCCTACCAAAGTGAATAACCTCACATTTCCCTACATTATACTCCATCTGCCACCTTACTGGCCACTCACTTAGTCTATCTATATCCCTCTGCAGACTCTTTGCAGACTCAATCGATTATTGATCATTGACTTCCCAAGTGAAGTGTTGTACCTAGACTTCCAAAATGACTTGGATTCAGACGCTCCAGATGGCCTTGGAGCACGGCTCCAGCAGCTCTGTGCCTAGAGGGCCTGGCTGCAGACGGCATCACCTCGGCCTGGGCTGCAGCAGTCTGGTCTGGAAGGGCACTGGCGGAGTGGTTGGTTGGGGAGCAGGCATGTTGTCATCCTGAGAGAGAGGACGGCACGTTCCTCTCCCATAGAGCCAAGGCCGCTCTCCTGAGGCCCCGCCTCACCACTCCTAGTGCTCTGCTGGAGTATAGGGTGCTGGATTGCTGTGACGCCCTGGAAGCCTCTTTCGACAGTGGCACCCAGAGCTAAGATGGCATCCGCCTGAGCTTCCACGGCAGCGGTTTGTGCTGCGATGGAAGCTTCATCATGAGGCGCTCCATCCTGGTAGGTGCCACTGCATTGCTGATGAAGCTCACCACTTGTTCCACATCAGGAAGAATGGAGGCGCCACGCTCTGCGTAAAGCCTTGCACCAAGTTGGAGGTGGACACCTCCATGCTCCGTGACATTACACGCAAGCTTTTCGGCAGGCTGCCCAGTGCACCCAGCATTTCCTGGTGTATGCCCATCAGCTTCTTCGGTAGCCTATATAAGAACATAAGAACAAATGAATTAGGAGCAGGACGAGGCCATACGGCCTCTCGAGCCTGCTCTGCCATTCATTAAGATCATGGCTGATCTTCTACCTCAACTCCACTTTCCCAGCCGATCCCCATATCCCTTGATTCCCCTAAAATCCAAAAAATCTATCTTTCCGAGCCTTGAATATACTCAACGATTCAGCATCCACGTCCCTTCGGCGTAGACAATGCCAAAGATTCACAACCCTCAGAGTGAATAAATTTCTCCTCATCTTAGTCATAAATGGCCGACCCCTTATCCTGAGACCATGCCCTCTAGTTCTGGACTCACCAGCCAGGGGAAACAACCTCTCAGCATCCACCCTGTCAATCCTCTTCAGAATCTTGTATGTTTCAATAAGATCACCTCTCAGTCTTCTAAACTCCAGAGAGTTTAGAACTGGGAATGGTAACATAGTGGTAATGTTACTGGGCTAGTAATCCTGGACAGAATGATCCAGAGATATGAGTTCAAATCCCACCACGGCAGCTGGGGAATTTAAATTCAGTTAATTAAATAAATCTGGAATAAAAAGCTAGCAATGGTAACCATGAAACTATCAGATTGTTGTTAAAAACCCATCTGGTTCACTAATGTCCCGTCTTCACACTGAGGACACCCTCCATCGTGTTGTGTGGCACTACCACCGTGCTAAATGGGATTAATTCAGAACAGATCTAGCAGCTCATAAACTGGGTATCCATGGGACACTGTGGGCCATCAGCAGCAGAATTGTATTCCACCACAATCTGTTACCTCATGGCCTGGCATATCTCTACCATTACCATCAAGCCAGGGGACCAACTCTGGTTCAATAAGGAATGTAGAAGAGCATGCCAGGAGCAGCACCAGGCATAAAAATGAGATGCCAACCTGGGGAAGATGCAACACAGGACTACGTGCATGTTAAAAAGTGGAAGAATGGATCAGATCAAAGCTCTGCAGTCCTGCCACATCCAGTTGTGAATGGAGGTGGACCATTAAACAACTCACGGGAGGAGGAGGAGGCGGCTCCATATCCCCATCCCCAATGATGGTGGAGCCCAGCACGTGAGTGCAGAAGACAAGGCTGAAGCGTATGCAACCATCTTCAGCCAAGTGGATGATCCATATCGGCCTTCTCCTGAGGTCCCCACCATCACAGAAGCCAGTCTTCAGCCAATTCGATTCACTCCACGTGATATCAAAAAACGGCTGAACGCACTGGATACAGCAAAGGCTACGGGCCCTGACAGCATCCCGGCGATCGTGCTGAAGACTTGTGCTCCAGAACTAGCCGCGCCTCTAGCCAAGCTGTTCCAGTACAGCTACAACACTGGCATCTATCCGACAATGTGGAAAACTGCCCAGGTATGTCCTGTCCACAAAAAGCAGGACAAATCCAATCCGGCCAATTACCGCCCCATCAGTCTATTCTCAATCATCAGCAAAGTGATGGAAGGTGCAATCGACAGTGCTATCAAGCAGCACTGAGGCCCAGGTTGGGTTCCGCCAAGACCACTTGGCTCCCGACCTCATTACAGCCTTGGTCCAAACATGGACAAAGGAGCTGAATTCCAGAGGTGAGGTGAGAGTGTCTGCCCTTGATATCAAGGCAACATTTGACAGAGTGTGGCATGAAGGAGCCCTAATAAAACTAGAGTCAATGGAATCGGGGGGAACGCTCCACTGGTTGGAGTCATACCTAGCACAAAGGAAGATGGTTGTGGTGATTGAAGGTCAATCATCTCAGCCCCAGGACATCACCGCAGGAGTTCCTCAGGGCAGTGTCCTAGGCCCAACCATCTTCAGCTGCGTCATCAATGACCTTCTCTCCAACATAAGGTCAGAAATGGGGATGTTCGCTGATGACTGCACAGTGTTCAGTGCCATTCACAACTCCTCAGATAATGAAGCAGTCCATGCCCGCATGCAACAAGACCTGGACAACGTTCAGGCTTGGGCTGATAAGTGACAGGTAACATTTGCGCTACAGAAGTGACTATCTCCAACATGCGAGAGTTTAACCACCACCCCTTGACATTCAACGGCATTACCATTGCCAAATCCCACACCATCAACATCCTGGGGTCACTATTGACCAGAAACTTAACTGGACCAGCCACATAAATACTGTGGTAACAAGAGCAGGTCAGAGGCTAGGTATTCTGCGGCGAGTGTCTCACCTCCTTACTCCCCAAAGCCTTTCTACCATCTACAAGGCACAAGTAAGGAGTGTGATGGAATACTCTCCACTTGCCTGGATGAGTGCAGCTCCAACAGCACTCAAGAAGCTCGACACCATACAGGAAAAAGCAGCCCACTTGATTGGCAGCCCATCTGCCAACTTAAACATTCACTCCCTCCACCACTGGTGCACCGTGGCTGCAGTGTGTACCATCTACAAGATGCACTGCAGCAACTCACCAAGGCTTCTTCGGCAGCCCCTCCCAAACCCGCAACCTCTTCCACCTAGAAGGACAACGGCAGCAGGCGCATATAAACACCAGCACCTCCAAGTTCCCCTCTAAGTCACACACCATCTTGACTTAGAAGTATATCGCCGATTCTTCATCGTCGCTGGGTCAAAATCCTGCAACTCCCTCCCTAACAGCACTGTGGGAGTACCTTCACCACACAGACTGCAGCGGTTCAAGAAGGCAGCTCACCACCACCTTCTCAAGGGCAATTAGGGAGGGGCAATAAATGCTGGCCTTGCCAGCGACGCCCACATCCCATAAATGAATTTTTAAAAAGTATAGGCCCAATCTACTCAATCACTCCTCATAGGACAATCCTCTAATCCCATCGAGTCATAGAGTCATAGAGTTATACAGCACAGAAAGAGGCCCTTCGGCCCATCGTGTCCGCGCCAGCCATCAAGCCCTGTCTATTCTAATCCCATTTTCCAGCACTTGGTCCGTAGCATTGTATGCTATGGCGTTTCAAGTGCTCATCTAAATGCTTCTTTAATGTTGTGAGGGTTCCTGCCTCTACCACCCTTTCAGGCAGTGAGTTCCAGATTCCAACCACCCTCTGGGTGAAAAAGTTTTTCCTCAAATCCCCTCCAAACCTCCTGCCCCTTACCTTGAAACTATGCCCCTGGTTATTGACCCCTCTACTAAGGGGAAAAGTTCCTTTCTATCTACCCTATCTATGCCCCTCATAATTTTGTACACCTCAATCAGGTCCCCCCTCAGCCTTCTCTGCTCTAAGGAAAACAACCCCAGCCTGTCCAGTCTCTCTTCATAGCTGAAGCGCTCCAGCCCAGGTAACATCCTGGTGAATTTCCTCTGCACCCTCTCCAATGCAATCACATCCTTCCTATAGTGTGGCGACCAGAACTGCACACAGTATTCCAGCTGTGGCCTAACTAGCATTTTGTACAGCTCCATCATAACCTCCCTGCTCTTATATTCTATGCCTCAGCTAATGAAGGCAAGTATCCCATATGCCTTTTTAACCACCGTATCTACCTGTCCTGCTGCCTTCAGGGATCTATGTACATGCACACCAAGGTCCCTCTGATCCTCTGTCCTTCCTAGGGTCCTACCATTCATTGTGTATTCCCTTGCCTTGTTGGTCCTCCCAAAATGCATCACCTCACACTTTTCAGGGTTAAATTCCATTTGCCACTGTTCTGCCCATCTGACCAACCCGTCTATATCGTCCTGTAGCCTGAGGCTTCCCTCCTCGCTATTTACCACTCCAGCAATTTTCATGTCATCTGCGAACTTACTGATCATACCTCCTACATTTATATCTAAATCATTAATGTACACTTCAAACAGCAAAGGACCCAGCACCGATCCCTGCGGTACACCACTGGACACAGGCTTCCAGTCACAAAAACAACCTTCGACCATCACCCTCTGCCTCCTGCCACTAAGCCAATTTTGGATCCAATGTACCAAATTGCCCTGGATCCCATGGGCTCTTACCTTCTTGACCAGTCTCCCATGCGGGACTTTGTCAAAAGCCTTACTGAAGTCCATGTAGACTACATCAACTGCACTACCCTCATCCACGCACCTAGTCACCCCCTCTCAAAATTCAATCAAATTGGTTAGACATGATCTCCCCCTGACAAAGCCATGCTGACTATCCTTGATTAATCCTTGCCTCTCCAAGTGGAGACTAATTCTGTCCCTCAGAATTTTTTCCAATAATTTCCCTACCACTGATGTTAGGCTCACTGGCCTGTAATTCCCTGGTTTATCCCTACTACCCTTCTTGAATAATGGTACTACGTTAGCTGTCCTCCAGTCCTCTGGCACCTCCCCGAGAATCGCCAAGAAGATCGCGCATATCGACACCGACATCAAGTATCTACAGAGATGCAAGAAAGCAGACAAGATCCCGAAAGGACTACAGATCACGAACACACTCAAGTCGACATACAACACAGACTACGCTGAGAGACTCTGCCGTCATACCTCTCGCACACTCCTCAACCATCTCGTACACCAGCTCTACAGCAAACGCCACAACCTCGAAACCAAGATAGAGTCCATGCTCTCAGCCTGTGCTCAGGACACAGCAGACCAGTTACGAGACACCGCCAAAAAGACGAGGCAACGGAACTACGCTGCCTACATGCGCATCAAGAACAGGAAGCTTGAGAAACTCGGCATCACCACCAGCAGCAACCAAGCCTCCCCCGGTACCACGGCTGCAACCACAGGGAAGTCCATCATCAACTTGTCCGACCATACCCTTCAACCAGACGAAATCGAAGTTCTCGCCCTAGGGCTCAAGTTCTGCCCAACCACCAAAATGGACACCATCGGTCTCGCGGCAGACACGGAGGAATTCATCAGGAGAATGAAGCTCCGGGAATACTTCCACAAATCCCAAGATGTCAGCAAAAAACCCAATGAGACAATCAATGATCCAGAACAGCAGACAGAGGGACTCGCAGTGCAGCAACCGAAGAACAAAGAGTCAAACTGGACCCCTCCGGAGGGTCGCTGCCCCAAGCTTGACATGTATGCTCAAGCGGTCAGGAGATGCATCAACGCCAGATTCATCAGCCGCACTCACAAGACAGTCCAGAATGTCACCCGAGCACAACGCAATGCCATCCACGCTCTCAAGACCAACCGCAACATCGTCATCAAACCAGCGGACAAAGGAGGAGCCATCGTCATACAGAACAGAACGGACTATTGTAAAGAAGCATACCGACAACTGGACAACCAGGAACACTACAGACAGCTACCCGCAGATCTGACCAAAGAACACACCTGCCAACTCAATAGACTGATCAAGACCTTCGATCCAGACCTTCAAAACATCCTACGCGCTCTCATCCCACGTACTCCCCGCGTGGGAGACTTCTACTGCCTCCCAAAGATACACAAAGCCAACACACCCGGACGTCCTATCGTATCAGGCAATGGAACCCTGTGTGAGAACCTCTCTGGATACGTCGAGGACATTCTGAAACCCATCGTACAGGGAACCCCCAGCTTCTGTCGCGACACTACAGACTTCTTACAGAAACCCAGCACCCACGGACCAGTTGAACCAGGAACACTCCTCGCCACGATGGACGTATCGGCACTCTACACCAGTATCCCCCACGATGACGGCATCGCTGCGACAGCCTCAGTACTCAACACCAACAACAGCCAATCTCCAGACGCCATCCTACAACTCATCCGCTTCATCCTTGACCACAATGTCTTCACCTTCGACAACCATTTTTTTACCCAAACACACGGAACAGCCATGGGGACCAAATTCGCACCCCAATACGCCAACATCTTCATGCACAAGTTCGAGCAAGACTTCTTCGCTGCACAGGACCTCCAGCCAACGCTGTACACCAGATACATCGACGACATTTTCTTCCTTTGGACCCATGGCGAAGGATCACTGAAAAGACTACACGATAACAAGTTCCATCCCACCATCAAACTCACCATGGACTACTCCTCAGAATCGGTTTCATTCCTGGACACACGAATCTCCATCAAAGACGGACACCTCAGCACTTCACTCTACCACAAGCCCACGGACAACCTCACGATGCTCCACTTCTCCAGCTTCCACCCTAACCATGTTAAAGAAGCCATCCCCTATGGACAAGCCCTGCGAATACACAGGATCTGCTCAGACGAGGAGGAACGCGATGGACACCTACGGACGCTGAAAAACGCCCTTGTAAGAACGGGATATGACGCTCGACTCATCGATCGACAGTTCCGACGGGCCACAGCGAAAAATCGCATAGACCTCCTCAGAAGGCAAACACGGGACACAACCAACAGGGTACCCTACGTCGTCCAGTACTTCCCCAGAGCGGAGAAACTACGCCATGTTCTTCGCAGCCTTCAACATGTCATCGATGACGACAAACACCTCGCTAAGGCCATCCCCACGCCTCCACTACTTGCCTTCAAACAGCCGCCTAACCTCAGAAGTACCATCGTTCGCAGCAAATTACCCAGCTTTCAGGATAACAGCGACCACGACACCACACAACCCTGCCACGGCAAACTCTGCAAGACATGCCAGATCATCAACACAGACACCACCATCACACGTGAGGACACTACCCACCAGGTACATGGTACATACTCATGTGACTCGGCCAACGTTGTCTACCTCATACGTTGCAGGAAAGAATGCACCACGGCATGGTACATCGGCGAGACCATGCAGACACTGAGACAACGTATGAACGAGCACCGCGCAACAATCACCCGGCAGGATTGTTACCTCCCAGTCGGGGAACACTTCAGCAGTCAAGGACATTCAGCCTCGGATCTGCGGGTAAGCGTTCTCCAAGGCAACCGTAGGAACACACGACAACGCAAAATCATCGAGCAGAAACTGATAGCCAAGTTCCGCACTCATGAAGACGGTCTCAACCGGGATCTTGGGTTTATGTCACGATACATGACGTGATCCGGACTCGAGTCGTCGTTGGCTTGTTCACAGATGTGATTCCCAGTAAAAAAGTAAAAATTTTCCCAGTAAAAAAGTAAAAATTTTACAGCTTATCATTTTACATACAGACGGCAGCTTTTGACACGTTAGACCCCCTGCGACTCCACCTCATTGTCTCAGTTGTATCTTGCTATGTCTTTGATGTGGTACCTTCCTGGCTGACCTGATTAACTTTATCACACCTCGGCAGATAGTCAGGATGATTTAATTTAGTTGTCTGCAATTGTAAGGTACACATGCATTGTTCTCTATCTATATATGCTTTGTCGAGTCTGTATTTCTTTACTTCACCTGAGGAAGGGGCGATCGATAGCTCCGAAAGCTTGTGATTTCAAATAAAACTGTTGGACTATAACCTGGTGTTGTGCGACCTCTCACTTTTGTCCACCCCAGTCCAACACCGGCATCTCCGCATCATGACCTCCCCTGTGGCCAGAGAGGTTCTGAAAATTTGTGTCAGAGCCCCTGCAATCTCCTCCTTTGCCTCACACAGCAGCCTGGGATACATCTCGTCTGGGCCTGGGGATTTATCCACTTTTAAGCCCGCTAAAACCACTAGTACCTCCTCCCTCTCAATTCTAATTTGTTCAAGTATATCACAATCACCCTGCCTGATTTCTATGCCTACATCGTCCTTCTCCATAGTGAACACAGATGCAAAATATTCATTTAAAATCTCACCCACATCTTCCGGCTCTACACACAGATTGCCACTTTGGTCCCTAATGGGCCCTACTCATTCCCTAGTTATCCTCTTGCCCTTAATATACTTATAAAACACCTTGGGATTTTCATTTATTTTGCCCACCAGTGTTTTTTCATGCCCCCTCTTCGCTCTCCTAATTTCTTTTTTAAGTACCCCCCTGCACTTTCTATACTCCTCTAGGGCTTCCACTGTTTTTAGTCCTTTGTATCTTCCAAAAGCCTCCCTTTTTTTCATCATCCATTCTTGTATATCCCTTGACATCCAGGGTTCCCTGGGCTTGTTGGTCCCACCCTTGACCTTTATGGAAACATGTTGGCGTTGTACTCTCTCTATTTCCTTTCTGAAAGACTCCCACTGCTCTGATGTGGATTTTCCTACAAGTAGCTGATTCCAGTCCACTTTGGCCAGATCCTGCCTTATCATATTAAAATCGGCCTTCCTCCAATTTAGAACCTTTATTTCTGATCCATCTTTGTCCTTTTCCATGACTACCTTAAATCTCACCGAATTATGGTCACTGTCACCAAAATGCTCTCCTACTGACACTTCTACCACTTGCCCGGTCATATTCCCTAGGATTAGGTCCAGTACCACCCCCACTCTTGTAGGACTTTCTACATGCTGGCTCAAAAAGCTCTCCTGGATGCCCTTTAAGAATTCCGCACCCTCTAAACGTTTCACATTCTGACTATCCCAGTTAATATTGGGGAAGTTGAAATCCCCTACTATTATTACCCTATTATTTCTACACTTCTCTGAGATTTGCCTACATATCTGTTCCTCTATCTCCCCCTGACTGTTTGGGGGCCTATAATACACTCCCAGCAAAGTGCTTGCCCCCTTTTTGTTTTTAAGTTCTACCCATATGGCCTCAATAGAGGAACCTGCTAAGATATCATCCCTCCTTACTGCAGTAATTGACTCCTTGATTAATATTGCGACACGCCCTCCTCTTTTACACCCCCCTCTGTCTCGCCTGAAGATTCTATACCCCGGAATATTGAGCTGCCAGTCCTGCCCCTCCCTCAACCATGTCTCTGTGATAGCAACAATATCATACTTCCATGTGTTCATCAACACCTTCAATTCATCTGCCTTACTCGCAAGACTCCTTGCATTAAAATAAACGCCATCCAGCCTTGCCATACTCCCTTGTGCCGTTACATATTTGCTCTGCCTTCCAGACTGAGTCAATCTAGTGAACCTTCAGTCCAACAGATCCGTGCCGGTGTTTCTGCTCCACACGAGCCTCCTCCCACCCCTCTTCATCTCACCCTATTAACATATCCTTCTATTCCTTTCTCCCTCATGTGTTTATCCAGCTTCCCCTTGAATGCATCTATGTGATTCGCCTCGACCGTTCCTGTGGGAGCGAGTTCCACATTCTCACCACTCTCTGGGTAAAGAAGCTTCTCCTGAATTTCCTTTTGGATTTATTAGTGACTAACCTATATTTAGGACCCCAGTAGTTTTGGACCCCGATGTTGAACTGCACAGCCAGAACAGTCGAGTATAAGTCAGAGCGAGTCATGATCAAACTGGACAGTGCTCTTGTGAGACCACACCTTGAGAACTGCATCCAGTTCTGCTCACCGAGTCACAGGGAAGGCAGTCAAGTGCAGGAGGAGGTTACAGAGGTCGGCAGGGGCAAGGCCATGAAGAGATTTAAGCACAAGGGTCAGAATTTTAAATTGGAGGCGTGGAGACTGGTTTTCATTTAAAAAGCTTCACGCGGCGCCAACATGGAGGGACTGTTTCCCACGTGCCTCCGACCTTAAGGGGAAAGAAATGTGTCTGAGGTTTTTTGGATTTTTGAAAGGAATTGATGGGGTAGACAGAGAGAAACTTTTTCTGCTGGTGGGGGGAGTCTAAGACAAGGGGACATAACCTTAAAATCAGAGCCAGGCCATTCTAGAGAGAAGTTAGGAAACACTTCTTCACACAAAGGATGGGAGAAGTGTGGAACTCTCTCCCACAAAAAGCAGCAGAAGCTTGGGCTCAAATAATCATTTAAAATCTGACATTGATAGATTTTTGCTCGACAAGGGTAGAAAAGGATATGGAGCCAAGGCAGGTGGATGGAGTTCGGATGGAGATCAGCCATGATATCATTGGATGGCGGAACAGGCTCGAGGGGCTGAGTGGCCTCCTCCTCTTCCTATGTTCAATCATAATTGGACTAGAAGCAAGATTAATTAAACTTACTGTGTTAATCAAAATGGCTTCATTTTCGAGTTTGATTCATAAAAATGGAATGTTCTGGCAGTTGGAAGTAGGGATTAATCCCAGTGCTACGTTTTCTTGCCTGTTCTCACGGGAGCAAGTGTTAGGAGCGGGGGAGTGGTGGGGGGGGGAGCAGGGAGTGGGGAAGACCAAAACGCAAAATGACAGTTACATAAAAAAGCAGAAAGGTTAAGGCCAAGGAACGTTCAGCTTTAACTGACCGAGGTGACAGTTGGTGGGTTGGTGGTTGAGAGTTTGCAGGTGCAGGGCGAAGGATAAAGGTTGAGGTCAGGTCAGAGTGGCTGTTGAAGCACAGATAAGGGTGAGGGGGAGGTGAAGAGCTCCAAGTTAAGGGTTGGAACTTGCCTTTGCTTTTCCGGCAGGGTAAAGTGAACGTCGAACGTGAACCTCTGTCCGCTGCAGGCCAAGAGAAAGAGAGAAGGACTGGATCAGAGTCGGGGGAAATGTTTTCAGAGGATTGTATGGAGTGTGCATGTGTGTGCATACGTATCGGTGTTGTTTGTGTGTGAGACGCATGATTTTGTGTGTGTCCACACGTGTTGTGTGTGTGTGCGTGCGCATGCATGTTTTGTGTGTCTGTCTGTAAGTGTGTGTGTGTGTATATGTGTGACTGTGTTTGTGTGCATGTATCTGTGTGTGTATGTAACGGTGTCTGTGTGTGTATCTGTGTGCGTGTACATGTCTGTGTATGTGTCTGTGTGCATGTGTCTGTGAGTCTGTCTCTGTGTGTCTGTGTGTTTGCATATGTGCGTGTGTATGTAACTGTGTGTGTGTCTGTGTGTCAGTGTATGTGCCTGTGTTTGTGTGAGGAGGTGGTTATTTTTCTTGTTCCAACCCGTCAGATAGAATGCTGACTTTTACACCCAGAACAGTAGGAGCTGGAGGATGTCGTGCTGAAACTGGACAGTGTGCTGGTCAGACTACAGCTCGAGCACAACTTCCCTTTCTGGTCACTGAGACACTCAAACCCCCAAGGTTGATGCCTCAGACTAGTTTTCCTTCCTCTTTTTTACCTATTTGAGCAGGTGTATTAACTAGAATGAAAGAAACACCAGCCACTGCAGATGCTTTTATTAATGCATTAGCCACTCCACGGTTAGAAACTCCTTTGTGTTCTGGTACATGGCTGATCTTCTACCTCAACTCCACTTTCCCACCCTATCCGCATATCCCTTGATCCCATTCGTGTCCAAAAATGTATTGACATCCACAGCCCTCTGGGGTAGAGAATCCACAGCCCTCTGGGGTAGAGAATCCACAGCCCTTTGGGGTAGAGAATCCACAGCCCTCTGGGGTAGAGAATCCACAGCCCTCTGGGGTAGAGAATCCACAGCCCTCTGGGGTAGAGAATCCACAGCCCTCTGGGGTAGAGAATCCACAGCCCTCTGGGGTAGAGAATCCACAGCCCTCTGGGGTAGAGAATTCACAGCCCTCTGGGGTAGAGAATCCACAGCCCTTTGGGGTAGAGAATCCACAGCCCTCTGGGGTAGAGAATTCCAAAGATTCACAACCCTTTGAGCGAAGACATTTCTCATCTCAGTCCTAAATGGCCGACCCATTATCCTATGACCCCTAGTTCTAGACTCTCCAGCCAGGGGAAACAACCTCTGAGCATCTACCCTGTCAAGCCCTCTAAGAATTTTATATATTTCAATGCGATCACCTCTCATTCTTCTAAACTCCAGAGTATAGGCCCAATCTACTCAATCTCTCCTTGTAGGACAACCCTCTCATCCCAGGAATCGATCTAGTGAACCTTCCTTGCACCCGCTCTAAGGCAAGTGTATCCTTCCTTAGATAAAGGGACCAAAACTGTATGTAGTACTCCAGGTGTGGTCTCGCCAAAGCCTTAAATAATTGCAGAAAGACTTCCTTACTCTTGTGTTCCAACCCCCTTGCAATAAAGGCTAACAAACCATTTGCCTTCGTAATTGCTTGCTGTACCTGCATGTTAACTTTCTATGATTCGTGTACAAGGACACCCAAATAGAAAGACCATGTGCCTCCGTCAAACAGAAAGCGGATCTATCACAGAGCACACCGTAAGCCTCACGAGGAAGCGGTTCCAGTCTCTGGACAAGTGTGTGGGGAAATCCAGCTCGATCAACCAGCTAAAGTGTCCAGGTTCAATGTTGGACCATTGACCAAGTTGCGGACCTGGAAGACCAGCAACAAGATTCTTCAGAATAGGGAAGGGAAGAGATACCTGCAGATACCAGGAGCAGGCCCCTTCCGAGCTGCTAGATACATTTGGTTCGCATTAATAAATAAAACATTCTCCTGAAATACCCTAGAATATTCCTCTCCTACTAACCTTAAATTCTGAATTTCCTCCACATTAACCTCCTGAACAAAACATCTCTGACCCAGCAGCAACAATCTTCTGAGTCAGAAGGTTGTGGGTTCATGCCCCACTCCAGAGTCTTGAGCACAAATTGTTGGCTGACACTCCCAGTGCCAGTACTGAGGGCGTGCTGCACTGTCGGAGGTGCCGCCTTTCGGATGAGACGTTAAACTGCGGCCCCGTGTGCCCTTACAGTTGGACATAAAAGATTCCTATGGCGCCATTTCGAAGAGCAGGAAAGTTCTCCCCGGTGTCCTGGCAAATATTTATCCCGCAACAAACATCACTAAAACAGATGATCTGGTCATTATCACATTGCTGTTTGTGGGAGCTTGCTGTGGGCAAATTGGCTGCTGCGTTTCCTGCATTACAACACTTCAAAAAGTACTTCATTGTCTGTAAAGCCCTTTGGGACGTTCTGAGGTTGTGAAAGGCGTTGTATCAATGGAAGTTCTTTCTTCCTTCTCTGAAGTGAAAATAGAAGATGCGGAAAAACCCTCAGCAGGTCAGGGATTATCTGTGAAGAGAGAAGTGTCGGGTTAACGTTTCAGCTCAATGACCTTTCGTCAGAACAATCTTCTGCCCAACACAGCACCAACGGCCAATGAAGAAATGAAAGTGATTCCTTACACAGAATGTTTTGTGCCAAATGATTTGCTCAACAACGTCAACATAAGTGCCCCTTAACCTAATGTTTGGTTCCGGCTTTTTGTTCACCAAAGGTATTAAGGGATATGGGGCAAAGGCAGGAATATGGAGTTAGGTCGCAGATCAGCTATGACCTCATTGAATGGCGGAACAGGCTCAAGTGGCTGAATGGCCTCCTCCTGTTACTATGTTCCTATGTTCCTTTTCCCCAATTGACTGAGCCCTTGTAGACAGCACTTAGCCCTTTAAGAGTTATTGGTGTCGGTGTTTCTGATCAGACCGCGTGCTAATTGATTGAAATGATGCAGTCAGAAAGCTTCATTTGTTTGTTAAACTGTGACCCTGTGTTGACTCAGCGGAGTCAAGCAATCAATTGATTCTTTCGATTGTGAATAATCCTTCTGCCCATTTCCTTCAGCTTTCCAGAGAATTGTGTGAGACAGCAGATGTTGGCATTAGGCTTTTATACTCCATAATCAGGCCAATCGACTTCATAGGAACATAGGAACAGGAGGAGGCCATTCAGCCCCTCGAGCCTGTTCCGCCATTCAATGAGATCATGGCTGATCTGTGACCTAACTCCATATACCCGCCTTTGGTCCATATCCCTTAATACAATTGGTTAACAAAAAGCTATCAATCTCCGATTTAAAATTAACAATTGATCTAGAATCAATTGCCGTTTGCAGAAGAGAATTCCAAACTTCTACCACCCTTTGTGTGTAGAAGTGTTTCCTAATTTCACTCCTGAAAGGTCTGGCTCTCATTTTTAGACTATGCCCCCTAGTCCGAGAATCCCCAACCAGTGGAAATAGTTTCTCTCTATCTACCCTATCTGTTCCCCTTAATATCCTGAAAACTTCAATCAAATCACCCCTTAACCTTCTAAATTCTAGGGAATACAACTCTAATTTGTGTAATCGCACCTCGTAACTTAACCCTTGAAGTCCAGGTATCATTCTGGTAAATCTACGCTGCACTCCCTCCAAGGCCAATATATCCTTCCTAAGGTGTGGTGCCCAGAACTGCTCACAGTACTCCAGGTGTGGTCTAACCAGCTGCAGCATAACCTCCACTCCCTTGCATTCTAGTCCTCTAGATATAAAGGCCAGCATTCCATTAGCCTTTTTGATTATTTTCTGTCACTGTTCATGACATTTTAATGATCTATGTACCTGGAGCCCAAGTCTCTTTGGACCTCCACTGTTTTTAGCTTTTCACCATTTAGAAAGTACCCTGTTCTATCCTTTTTAGGTTCAAAGTGGATGACCTCACATTTGCCTACATTGAAATCCATTTGCCACAGTTTTGCCCATTCACTTAATCTATCAATATCCCTTTGTAATTTTATGCTTCCATCTACACTGCCTACAATGCCACCTACTTTGTGTCATCGGCAAATTTGGATATATGACTTTCTATGCCATCATCTAAGTCGTTAATAAATACTGTGAATAGTTGAGGCCCCAACACAGATCCCTGCGGGACACCACTAGTCACATCCTGCCAATTTGAGTACCTACCCATTATCCCTACTCTCTGTCTCCTGCTGCTCAGCCAATTTCCTAACCAGATCAATAATTTGCCCTCAATTCCGTGGGCTTCTACCTTAGTTAACAGTCTCTTATGAGTGTCTTTATCAAATCCCTTCTGGAAGTCCATATAAATAACTTCCATAGACATTCCCCTGCCCACTACTTTAGTCACCTCCTCAAAAAATTCAGTCAGGTTTGTCAGGCCTGACCTACCTTTCACAAATCCATGCTGGCTCTCTCTGATCAACTGAAAATTTTCAAGGTGTTCAGCCACCCTATCCTTAATTATAGACTCAAGCAATTTCCCCACAACAGATGTTAGGCTAACTGGTCTATAATTCCCTGGTTTCCCTCTCTCACCATTTTTAAATATCAGAGTGACATGCGCAATTTTCCAATCTAAAGCAATGGTTCCTGAATCGAGAGAACTTTGGAAGATTATAGTTAGGGCATCTGCAATGTGCTCACCTACTTCCTTTAAAACCCTGGGACTTCAGGTAAATGGAAACGCCTCTAAGTACGGAATTCAAATGGGCAACCTCCCTTCACATTCATTTCATTGTGTATCAAATTCTAATCAACCATTCTCCATTCACTTCACTCCTACTGTATAATATCTCAATGGACCAAATCCATCCCATTCACTCCCAATGTATAAAATGCCAAAGGAACAAGCTCCTTCCCATTCACTCCCATTGTATGGAATCACAATACACTAAAGCCTTTCCCATTCACTCCCATTGCCTAGAACCCAAAAGAACCAAATCTTTCCCATTGACTCCCAATGTATAGAATTCCCATTTATTTCCATTGCATAGCATTTCAATCGATGAAACCCCTTCCCAATCATTTCCATTGTACACAATTCCAGTGGAGCAAACTCTTTCAATTATACACAATCCCAATGGACCAAGCCCCTTCCCATTCACTCCCACTGTATAGAATCCCAATAGACCAAACCCCTTCCCATTCACTCCCACTGTATAGAATCCCAATGGACCAGACCCCTTCCCATTCACTCCCACTGTATAGAATCCCAATGGACCAAACCCCTTCCTTGAACAGACGCCCAACCAGTCCCCATCCACCACCACCCTCCTCCGCCTGGCTGAACTTGTTCTCACATTGAACAACTTCTCCTTTGACTCCACCCATTTCCTCCAAATTAAAGGTGTTGCTATGGGTACCCGCATGGGTCCTAGCTATGCCTGCCTTTTCGTGGGCTATGTGGAACACTCTTTGTTCCAGTCCTACTCGGGTCCCCTCCCTCATCTCTTTTTCCGGTACATTGATGACTGTATCGGTGCCGTCTCCTGCTCTCGCCCTGAACTAGAACATTTCATTCACTATGCTTCCAATTTCCACCCTTCCCTCACCTTCGCATGGTCCATCTCCGACTCTTCCCTTCCCTTCCTCGACTTCTCCGTCTCCATCTCTGGGGATAGGTTATTGACTAACATTCACTACAAGCCCACTGACTCCCACAGCTACCTGGACTACACTTCCTCCCACCCCACCTCCTGTAAGGACTCTATTCCATTCTCCCAGTTTCTCCGTCTCCGCCGCATCTGCTCTGATGATGCCACCTTCCACACCAGTGCTTCCGACATGTCTTCCTTTTTCCTCAATCGAGGATTCCCCTCTACTGTGGTTGACACGGCCCTTGACCGTGTCCGTTCTATCTCCCGCACTTCTGCCCTCACCCCTGCCCCTCCCTCCCGGAACCACGATAGAGTTCCCCTTGTCCTCACCTTTCACCCCACCAGCCTCCACATTCAACGAGTCATCCTCCGCCATTTCCGCCACCTCCAGCGTGATCCCACCACCAAACGCATCTTCCCCTCACCTCCCCTTTCAGCATTCCGCAGGGACCGCTCCCTCCGCGACACCCTAGTCCACTCCTCTACCACCCCCAGCACCCCTTCCCCTTCGCCCGGCACCTTCCCGTGCAAGCACAGGAGATGCAACACATGCCCTTATACCTCCCCTCTTCCCACTATCCAGGGCCCCAAACACCCCTTCCAGGTGAAACAGCGATTTACTTGTACTTCCTGCAATTTAGTATACTGTATTCGCTGCTCACAATGTGGTCTCCTCTACATTGGGGAGACCAAACGCAGGTTGGGTGACTGCTTTGCGGAACACCTCCGTTCAGTCCGTAAGGGGAACCCCGAGCTTCCGGTGGCCTGTCACTTTAATTCACCGCTTCACTCCCACTCTGACCTCACCATCCTCGGCCTATTACACTGTTCCACGAAAGCTCAGCGTAAGCTCGAGGAACAGCACCTCATCTTTTGTTTAGGCACCCTACAGCCCTCTGGACTCAATATCGAGTTCAACAATTTTAGATCATAACCTCAGCCCCTATCACATTTATATTTTATTTTTTCATCCACCCTTTTGTTTGGCCCCCCCTTTTTTTTCCTCCTAGAAGCTGGCAGCTGTCCTTCATTCTGCCAGTGCATTTCACACTTCATCTAGCCTCCACCTGTCACATTAACAGCACCTCTTGCCTTGATCATCTCTTAATGTCTCTCAATGTCTCTTAATCACTCCTTTTGTTCTTTCATCCCCTCCCCCTTTTCCCAGCTTTATCCTTGCTTTAAATCTATTTCATTTCCTGCTTTTTCCAGTTCTGACGAAAGGTCTTCGACCTGAAACGTTAACTCTGTTTCTCTCTCCACGGATGCTGCCTGGCCTGCTGAGTTTTTCCAGCGTTTTCTGTTGTTATTTCCCTTCCCATTCACTCCCACTGTATAGAATCCCAATGGACCAGACCCATTCCCATTCACTCCCACTGCATAGAATCCCAATGGACCCAAACCCCATCCTTTTCATTTTATAAAACTCCATTGGATCTAATTGCTTCCTATTTAATCTCATTGACCAGAAATACTTTTCCAAGAGTAAAGACAGAGGGGGTGAATTTCCAGAAGGGTTCTCCCACCATAACTTCCGTGGAAGAGGCACGAAGCCCCCCGGCAAACGGCCATTTTTCCAGGGTATCCGTTGCTCCTCCGCTGTAGTTACAGCAGTCGAGTGGGAGAATCGCCGAAGAAATTCATCCCCCCCTCCCACCCCCACCCAACCCAACTCACCCCCCACCCCTCGGCCTCCGGAAATAATACAGAATGTTAAAGTGATGAGAAATGTAATCTATTTAAATGTCAAGGTTGCAAACTGCTCCCTTTTGGCCCGAGGCAAGAGGCTGCTTTACTGGAGAGTCTGCTAATTGTATTTAATGATCCAGTCACTAGGTTCCTGGAAGCAAAGAGGTTTAGAGCTAAATGAATAATGGGAAGTGCAGTGTGTTTAAACTATTCTCATAACCGAGCCACCCTGACTAGGCAAAACCGTTCTGCTAGTATTCAAAATATCCCCAGCCTCTTTCCTGATCATATGAAGGGTTGTGACAGAGTAGATAGAATTAGCTAGAATTCACAGCACAGAAAGAGGCCATTTAGCCAAACTGGTCCATGTTGGTGTTCATGCTCCACCCGAGCCTCTTCCCACCCTACTTCATCTCACCCTATCAGTATAACTTTCTATTCCTTTCTCCCTCATGTGCTTATCTAGCTTTCCCTTAAATGCATCCACGCACCTGCTCACCACTCTCTGGGTAAAGAAGTTTCTTCTGAACTCCCTGTTGGATTTATTAGTGACTCTCTTATATTGACGGCCCCTAGTTCTGGTCTCCCCCACAAGCGGAAACATCTTCTCTATGTCTACCCTATCAAACCATATCTTCATTTTAAAGACCTCTATCAGGTCACCCCTCAACCTTCTCTTTTCTAGAGAAAACAGCCTCAGCCTGTTCAGCCTTTTCTGATAAGTATAAGTATAGGGAGAAATTGTTTCCACTGGTGGAGGGTTGGGAACCAGAGGACACAGTTTTAAGATAATTGGCAAAAGAATCAGGGGGGAGATGAGGAGAATTTGTTTTACGCAGCGAGTTGTTGTGATCTGGAATGCGCTGCCTGAAAGGGTCGGTGGAAGCAGATTCAATGGTAACTTTCAAAAGGGAATTGGATATATACTTGAAAAGGAGAAATTTGCAGGGCTATTGGGAAAGAGCAGAGGAGTGGGACTAATTGGAGAGCTCTTTCAAAGAGGCGGGACAGGCACGATGGGCCGAATAATTCTATGATTGCAATGGGACTTTTGACAAGAATCTCAAAGGTTTGGGGTGGGAGAGAGGACACCGATTGGTACAGCTCTGACTAACTTCAAGTGGCAGCATGAGCACAGGGATTGTGGCCTCTCCGTGTTCCGTCGGCAGGGCAGTTTTTTTTCCCCGACCTTAGATTGGACTTTCTCGGAACACCCGCATTCCCTCCCTAACGATGACGGCAAGCTCGCCAACAGAGTGGGAAGCCGGCAGAGCTGGTGATAACAGTTGCGGGGGAGCTTTTACAATGAATTATTCAGGATTCCATATGCTGACAGGAGTGTACTCCCGCAGCGTACAGCCTGTTGGTCAGGGCATTCTGGTGGGAATGGGGGCAATTAGTCAAGCCACAAGCTACTGTCACCTATCGATTCTGTGTACAAATCATGCACAAAGTAATTAGAGATTATGTATTAAGGGGAGATGTTGCTTCAAGTTTGACTTGTCCAATCTAAGGGGGCTGAGGGTGGGAGGGGGTGGGACAGTTTTTTGTTTGCAGTCTGACAGCAAATTCAGAAAACTAACAGCTGTTCCACGTGATTTTTTTTTTAAGATAGAAAGAAATTGCTTACACTATGTTTCACAACCTCAGGACGTCCCAAAGCGCTTCACAGCCAATGAAGTACTTTTTGAGGTGTAGTCACTGTTGTAATGTAGGAAACGCAGCAGCCAATTTGCACACAGCAAGCTCCCACAAACAGCAATTTGATAATAACCTGATCATCTGTTTTTTTAGTGATGTTGGTTAAAGGGTAAATATTGGTCCAGGACAGAAGCGACCAGCTGTGTTCTCAACCCTGCCAATGGGACTACCTTTTCTTTCAGATTTGGCTGTCCCTTCTCAATCCCTTGGCCCTCGTGAGCCTCGCTGGAGTTCAGGACTCACATGTGCCCACTGTCTCTCACAAGGGTGGTCTTCACCTATGGGCCCAGACTTTGGGGACCAGCGGGTTATTCAACTGATCACTGAACTTAAGCTCAAACAAAACTCTGCTGCCCGTGTCCTAACTCGCACCATGTCCCGTTCACCCATGACCCCTGTGCTCGCTGACCGACATTGGCTCCCAGTTAAGCAACGCCTCGAATTTAAAACTTTCGTACTTGTTTTCAAATCCCTCCGTGGCCTCGCCCATCCCTACCTCTGTAACCTCCTCCAGTCCTACAACCCTCCAAGATATTTGCGCTCCTCCAATTCTGGCCTCTTGCGCATCCCAGATTTTAATCATTCCACCTTTGGCGGCCGTGCCTTCAGCCGCCTGGGCCCAAAGCTCTGGAATTCCCTCCCTAAACCTCTCTAACTCTCTCTCCTCCTTTAAAGACTCTCCTTAAAACCTACCTCTTTGATCAAGCATTTGGTCACCTGCCCTAATATCTCCTTATGTGGCTCGGTGTCAAATGTTGTTTGATAATGCCCATGTGAAGTGCCTTGCGATTTTTTACTACGTTAAAGGCGCTATATAAATATAAGTTGTTGTTGTTGTTGTTGTTGTTGAAGTCAACTCCAAATCCAGTCCTCACCCAATGCTCACATAAATGGACATCCCAGGAGGAATCATTGGATAATGATCAGCAGCGAGAACACCTGGCTACACTTTTCCCATTAAGGGCTCAAGAAAAAAGTAGCACATTAACCATTACCTTGTTGAGATCATAGGAACATAGGAACAGGAGGAGGCTATTCAGCCCCTCGAGCCTGTTCCACCATTCAAATAGATCATGGCTGATCTGTATCTTAACTTCATTTACCCACCTCGGTTACAATTTCTTAATACCCTTACCTAACAAAGAACATCAAAACATAAGAATTAGGAGCAGGAGCAGGCCATACGGCCCCTCGAGCCTGATCTTCGACCTCAACTCCACTTTCCTGCCCATATCCCTTGATTCCCCTAGAGTCCAAAAATGTATCGATCTCAGTCTTGAATATACTCAACGACTCAGCATCCACAGCCCTTTCAGGTAGAGAATTCCAAAGATTCACAACCCTCTGAGTGAAGAAATTCCTCCTCATCTCAGTCTTAAATGGCCGACCCCTTATCCTGAGACAATGCCTCCTAGTTCTGGACTCTCCAGCCAGGGGAAACAGCCTCTCAGCATCTACCCTGTCAATCCCCCTCAGAATCTTATATGTTTCAATGAGATCACCTCTCATTCTTCTAAACTCCAGAGAGTACAGGCCTAGTCTACTCAATCTCTCCTCATAGGACAACCCTCCCATCCCAGGGATCAATCTAGTGAACCTGCGTTGCACCGCATCTAAGGCAAGTATATCCTTCCTTAGATAAGGAGACCAAAACTGTGCACACTACTCCAGGTGTGGTCTCACCAAAGCCCTGTACAATTGTAGCAAGACTTCCTTACTCTTGTACTCCAACTCCCTTGCAGTAAAGACCAACATGCCATTTGCTTTCCTAATTGCTTACTGTACCTGCATGAAAGTCTATCAATATCAGTTTTGAAATTTTCAATTGATCCCCCAGGCTCAACAGCTTTGTTGGGGGAGAGTTCCATTTTTACACTACCTCTTGTGTGAAGATGTGCTTCCTGACATCACCCACAAATGGCTTAGCTCTAATTTTAAGGTTATGCGTCCTTGTTCTGAACTTCACCCCCACCAGAGCAAATAGTTTTGCTCTATATTTACTCTGTAACTAAGCCAGGCTGTACATGGCTTGGGAGTGTTTGATGGGACAGTGTAGAGGGAGCTTTACTCTGTATCTAACCCGTGCTGTACCTGCCCTGGGAGTGTTTGATGGGACAGTGTAGAGGGAGCTTTACTCTGTATCTAACCCATGCTGTACCTGCCCTGGGAGTGTTTGATGGGACAGTGTAGAGGGAGCTTTACTCTGTATCTAACCCGTGCTGTACCTGCCCTGGGAATGTTTGATGGGACAGTGTAGAGGGAGCTTTACTCTGTATCTAACCCATGCTGTACCTGCCCTGGGAGTGTTTGATGGGACAGTGTAGAGGGAGCTTTACTCTGTATCTAACCCGTGCTGTACCTACCCTGGGAGTGTTTGATGGGACAGTGTAGAGGGAGCTTTACTCTGTATCTAACCCGTGCTGTACCTGCCCTGGGAGTGTTTGATGGGACAGTGTAGAGGGAGCTTTACTCTGTGTCTAACCCCGTGCTGTACCTGCCCTGGGAGTGTTTGATGGGACAGTGTAGAGGGAGTTATACTCTGTGTCTAACCCTGTGCTGTACCTGCCCTGGGAGTGTTTGATGGGACAGTGTAGAGGGAGCTTTACTCTGTATCTAACCCGTGCTGTACCTGCCCTGGGAGTGTTTGATGGGACAGTGTAGAGGGAGCTTTACTCTGTATCTAACCCGTGCTGTACCTACCCTGGGAGTGTTTGATGCGAACACTTGGTGTACTAAATGGGAAAATAATACACCTCACCATGATAACTACAAAAAAAAACCAAGATGGATTACTTGCAAGCAGAGTTTCCAAATCCAAAACATGGCCAGGACAAGGAGGAATCCACAGTGTTAGAGAGGGACCCCACTGCTTCTACCAACAATGCAAGTAGGACCAACTTGTGGCTGTTCAACATTTCACAGATATTTTTCCTTCATATTGCTCAGGGGGAGTCAAGACCAAGTGCAGTTTTCAGGTCAGGTGGAGTAGAGAGTGAACCAGTAATTGGAACCAGGCAGAGGAATGTGCAGGGGGGACTTCCCAAATGGCCGCCACCCAATTTGTACCACTTGTTGGTGGGCAGAAGCAGGAACTGGCAGGAGTCAATTTTAAAAATTCTCATCCTGTGTTCCAATCCATCCATGGCCTCGCCCCATCCTATCTCTGTGACCTCCTCCAGCCCTACAACCCTCCGAGATCTCTGCGCTCCTCCAACTCTGGCCTCTTCTGCATCCCCGATTTTAATGGCTCCACCATTGGCGGCCGTGCCTTCAGCTACCTGGGCCCTAAGCTCTGGAATTCCCTCCATAAACCTCTCCACCTCTCTCTCCTCTCCTTTAAGACGCTGCTTAAAACCTACCTCTTGGGCCAAGCTTTTGGTCACCTGTCCCAATATCTCCTCATGTGGCTCGGTGTCAAATTTTGTTTGATAATCGCTCCTGTGAAGTGCCTTGGGACGTTTTACTCCGTTAAAGGGACTATGTAAATACAAGTTGTTTTTCACCGTCAGGCAAGCAGAAGCAAAAATGGCGTCGGGGTCTAAATGACATCACTTGACGCCTATTTTTGCACGCACCCATGAGGAACCCGCTTGCTTCCGGCGGAAGTTCCGACTGCCGGGATTCAAGTCCGCCAGAAAATTGGAACGGGCATCAAAGCGGCAGTCAGTTGGCGCTCCATTCGGTTCCGCTGCTATCCCATTTCGGAAGTGCAAAGGGGGGCAGCTCGCAGGACGAAGGTCACCCCCATTATAAAAAGAACAGGCACTGGCTGCGTCACAGAGGAGGGGGGCCTTGTCACACAGACAAAGTGAATAACTACCCAACCCCAGTGAGCAACGCTGACAGGGCGGAGGGCGTTAGAAAGGTTGGTCTTCGAACCTGCCAGTCGATTACTGCACCACGGATCTCTGCAATCCCTTCCATGCTGCGACGGGACAGTAGCTAGCTAAAAGCCAGTCTGGCACAGGGCCCCCCCCGCCACGGGGCCCCCCCCACCCCCCGTTAAGCTGCCCAGACAACAGTCACGTTATGGCGTTGATACCCACGCCTAATAACACACGGAGACAGAGATTTGGATCTATTTTTTACTGGTTAATGCTTTGTGTTGTCAGCGTTCTGCGTTGAGCCCCCGTGGGTCCTGTGAAGTATCACGTCCAACGGATTAAGAATGTTGTCTGTAAGCACCACCGCTATTAATGCTGCGATCTTCCTCTCAACCTTACAAAGGGGGCGGCTGAGTTAGACAAGGAAAGCTCGATTGCACCATCTAGTGTTCTGGGAACTGCTCAGTGTTAATCCCTCTGATGTTAGAGTCAAACTGAATATAAACAAAGAATTTATACAGCACCTTTCACAATCTCAGGATGTCCCAAAGAGCTTTACAGCCAATGAAGTACTTTTTGAAGTGTAGTCACTGTTGTAATGTAGGAAATGCAGCAGCCAATTTGTGCACAGCAAGCTCCCACAAACAGCAATGTGATAACGACTAGATAATCTGTTTTAGTGATGTTGGTTGAGGGATAAATATTGGCTCAGGACACCGGGGAGAACTCCCCTGCTCTTCTGCGAAATAGTGGGATCTTTTACGTCCACCTGAGAGAGCAGATGAGGCCTGGGTTTAACGTCTCATCTGAAAAACAACACCTTAGACAGTGCAGCACTCCCTCAGTGCGGCACTGGGAAAGTCAGCCTCGAATCTGCGCTCAAGTCTCTGGAGTGGGGCTAATCCCCATAACTGCGTGACTCAGAGGCGAGAGTGCTACCCACTGAGCCACGACTGAGTTTGTTTCATTACCGTCTGTGGGGGGCGAAGAATACCACGTAATAGACTAATGAATAAGTCAGGGGACAAGTAGCAGAATGGATAACGAGCTGGCTTCAAGACAGAAAGGAGAGAGTAAGGGTAAAGGGTCTTGTAGGGGTGAAGCGCCCTGGAATATTTTACAACAGCAACAATTTGCATTTACATAGCGTCTTTAATGTAGTAAAACGTCCCAAGGCCCTTCACAGTTAAAGGTGCTTTATAATTGCTAGTTGTGTTGTTTCATACGTTAGGCCAGATGTTGGGTTTGTCGCCAGTGGAGGAAAGAAATCTCTTATGAAACAAGCCATACGAAGGGTGTCAGCAGGTTTAGACAATTAAAGGTGTGGCCTCATATGGAATTAAACATGGAGGTAACATTTACAAAGGCTGCTAGTATTCTTAGTGAATACATTTCAGCGAGGGGTCAGACGTATCCCTCTTGTCTCCCAACAGACTCCCACCAAAGATACGGCCGGAGTCTGTCGGAACAGACATGGGTTTTATGGCCCCAGCACTTTCTCCCCTCGACTCGTGTTGGATCCCTCTTCTGTGGTGAGTTAGCTGCGCAGAGCATCCCTGGGCTTGAGCTGGGGAAAGAAATGATCAGCCAGGGCTTTTTGCTCCCGCTCGCTGTCCAGTGACCGCGGTGCCTTGGTGTAAGGTGTGTGCGTGTGTGTAGGCGTCAGGTGAGGACAGAGTTGGGCTCATTGGTGATGCACTCCACACTCGAATAGCCTGCCAACATTCACTGATAGTCCAGGCTGATACCTGAAGAATGGCTACTTGGGCGAAGCAAGGGGGAGCGTGGCTGTGCCTCTATGGACCCTCACCTCAAACAACAGTCACTGCCTGCGGGGGATAGAAATGCAGAGTCAACTATATGCTAAGTCCAGCAGTGGAGCGAGTGGGGCCAGTGGGAAAATATTGTGCATACGGACAAACCCTTTTTTGAACGTAGCATTAAAAAACGGACTTTAATTGTATAATTACATTTACAGTGTCAGCTCTGGCTCAGTGGGGAGCACCCTCGCCTCTGAGTCATGAAGATTGTGGGTTCAAGTCCCACTCCAGAGACTTGAGCACAATAAATCTAGACTGACACTCCAGTTCAGTACTGAGGGAGTGCTGCACTGTCGGAGGTGCCATCTTTCGGATGAGACGTTAAACCGAGGCCCCGTCTGTCCTCTCAGGTGGACGTAAAAGATCCCATGGCCACTATTTTGAAGAAGAGCAGGGGAGTTCTCCCTGGTGTCCTGGGCCAATATTTATCCCTCAATCAGCATCACTAAAACAAATTATCTGGTCATAATTACATTGCTGTTGCGATGTTGGTTGAGGGATAAATATTGATCAGGACACTGGGGATAACGCCCCTGCTCTTCGAATAGCACCATAGGATCTTTTACATCCACCTGAGAGAGCAGATGGGGCCTCGGTTTAATGTCTCATCTGAAAGACGGCACCTCCGACAGTGCAGCACTCCCACAGTACCTCACTGGGAGCGTCAGCTATTTACAATCTATATCAATGACTTTGATGAGGGGACTGAGTGCAATGTATCCAAATTTGCTGATGATACAAAGCTAGGTGGGAAAGTTAGCTGTGAGGAGGACGCAAAGAAGCTGCAAAGTGATATAGACAGGTTAAGTGGGTGGGCAAGGTAGCAGATGGAGTATAATGTGAAGAAATGTGAAGTTATGCACTTTGGTAGGAAAAATAGAAAAGCGAGTATTTTTTAAAAGGTGAGAATTGGGAAATGTTGGTGTTCAGAGGGACCTGGGTGTCCTTGTACACGAATCACTGAAAGTTAACATGCAGGTACAGCAAGCAATTAGGAAAGCAAATGGTATGTTGGCCTTTATTACAAAGGGATTGGAGTATAAGAGTAAAGACGTCTTACTGCAATTATATAGGGCCCTGGTGAGACCACACCTGGAGTATTGTGTACAGTTTTGGTCTCCTTACCTAAGGAAGGATATACTTGCCATAGAGGGAGTGCAATGAAGGTTCACCAGACTGGTTCCTGGAATGAGGGGATGATCCTATGAGGAGAGATTGAGGAGACTAGGCCTATATTCCCTAGATTTTAGAAGAATGTGAGGTGATCTCATTGAAAGATCTAAAATTCTTAAGGGGCTTGATAGAGTAGATGCAGGGAGGATGTTTCCCCTGGCTGGGGAGTCTAGAACCAGGGGTCATAGTCTCAGAATAAGCGGTCGGCCATTTAGGACTGAGATGAGGAGAAATTTCTTCACTCAGAGGGTGGTGAATCTTTGGAATTCTCTACCCCAGAGGGCTGTGGAGGCTCAGTTGTTAAGTATATTCAAGACAGAAATTGATAGATTTTTGGATATTAAGGGAATCAAGGGATATGGGGATAGTGCAAGAAAGTGGAGTTGAGGTCGAAGATCAGCCATGATCTTATTGAATGGCGGACCAGGCTCGAAGGGCTGTATGTCCTACTCCTGCTCCTATTTCTTAGGTTATGTTCTTACTTATGTTAGGGTAACTAACTATACGTCCCGTTTTCTGGGGAGAGTCCCGGGATGAGGTACTGCGTCCCCGGGCAAACAGTGTCCCCGTAAGAGTCCCTGGTTCACGAAACTCGTCCCCGAATACCCTAACTTATAATTCCTCTTGTTGGAATATGATGTACAACACACACACTGTACCGTTCACCCTAACTTGATTACATGTTTCCTTCCCGCGCGCGCCCTGTCAATCACGACCACTGTGAGCGTCGACTGGTCGGGTGGCCAGCCCCGAGAGAGGGGCTCGGCGGTGTAAGGAGCTGGTCTATTGGTTAGCGTCCACGTCAGTCAAGCGCCGAGGGTCGCAAGCCGATTGGTCAGCGGGCTTCTGATTTTGTCATCTCCTCCCTCCCCCCCCCACCCATACAATTCGAAATGGTCGTAATCCAGAAGCTGATTGGTCGGTCGGTGACGGTTAAGCCCAATGATTCCGTTAATATATGAGGCGATTATTTTTGAATGAAACAGTTGGCGACGCGCGAACGCAGCAGGGACAGAAGGACAAGTGTCAGCAAAAGCCTGCAGCAGTGTAGACAGTGAGTATGAAAACCTGACATTCCTGAACGGTGTTGTTGTATTATTTAAAAATGGTGTCTGATGCGGTTCAATAGTGTGACGCACATCCGCGGTAATTATAAGCACATTTGTTTTGCATTTGTAGCGCAACTGTTAAAATATAGTCTGCTAAAAAAAATTCGCCTCGCTACACCGTGCAACCTACATTTTCCGTCCTGGCTACTTTGCTGTGCTCCCGCCCTGTGTGTCTCTCTGGATTCAGTTTACAAATTATGGTCACCCTATCTTATGTCAGCCTGGATTTTGTGCTCAAACCTCTGTCTTGTCTTGGTTGCGTTGGCCTATGCAGTCTAACCGTTGTAATGTAGGAAATGCAGCAGCCAATTTGCGCACAGCAAGGTCCCACAAACAGCAATGTGATAATGACCAGATAATCTGGGTTTTTTTTGTGATGTTGATTGAGGGATAAATATTGGCCCAGGACACCGGGGAGAACTGCCCTGCTCTTCTTCGAAATAGTGGCCACGGGATCTTTTGCGTCCACCTGAGAGAGCGGATGGTTTAACATCTCATTGGAATGAGAGCACCTCTGACAGTGCAGCACTCCCTCAGTACTGCACTGGGAGGGTCAGCCTAGTATTTTGTGTTCAAGTCTCTGGAGTGGGGCTAGGAGCTCACAACCTTCTGACTCTAGAGACGAGCGTGCTCCTCACTGAGCCACAGCTGTTGTTCTCGTACTCACGGAATAACCCAGGCGCGATATTATTGTACCGGTGTTTCTGTTTCCCGGGGCTGATTGGGACACGGCACTGAGCAAGTAAAGGGATTAGTTAATTTTCTTACGCTGCTGAGATTGTTACGTGATGCCGTTCAGTGCACTTTGCCCCAGCGTGTCCGCGACACAAGAGCAGAGAATGTTGTAAATCTCTTGTGTTGAAGTTTGCAGTCAGGGCCCGTTCAGGAGAAGGATTTGGCATCTGATCTCCCCATTCTCCGGGTCGCAACCCCCTCCCTCTGCACAGTCATGAGCCGGGACACCAGCATTCAAGACCAGGTTAAGGTAAGGGGATTGGGGCATTCCTGGCACATTATTCGAGCTGTTTGGTTTTATCTGTAACACACTCTGGAAATGCAAGGAAGCTGCAACTGCACCAGGAGTGTGCGGAATGAAGTGCTAATGATATGCAAAAACAGGAGAAGAAGTCACTGTGGAAAGAATCCGATTTCAATTCAATTTGGGAACTTGTTACAATAACAATGCTTGGTAGACATTAGTCTCTGGGTGTTTGCACATTGCTCAAGAGACTGCCTGGTTGGCTGTGTTTTTTTGCCTTCCCCTGGGTCCTAACACCCGCTGCGTTACACACACACAAATTGGAGTAGTGAGTTGTACAGAGAGTAATAGAGGGCTGGCAGTGAAGAAAGAGAGAAAGAACTTGCATTTATATAGCACCTTTCACGACCTCAGGACGTCCCAAAGCGCTTTACAGCCAATGAAGTACTTTTTGAAGTGTAGTCACTGTTGTAATGTAGGAAACGTGGCTGCCAATTTACGCACAGCAAGCTCCCACAAACAGCAATGTGATAGTGACCAGATAATCTGTTTTAGTGATCTTGGCTGAGGGATAAGTATTGGCCCAAGGACACTGGGGAGAACTCCCCTGCTCTACTTCGAATAGTGTCGCGGGATCTTTTACGTCCACCTGAGAGAGATCAGACGGGGGCCTCGGTTTAACGTCTCATCTGAAAGACGACACCTCCGACAGTGCAGCACTCCCTCGGTACTGGCACTGGAGTGTCAGCCTGAATGTTGTGCTCAAGTCCCTGGAGTGGGACTTGAACCCACAACCTTCTGACTCAGAGGCGAGAGTGGCTACTCACTGAGCCACAACTGATACTACTAGCAATGCTCTATACAGAGTAATAGAGAGCTGACAGTGAGTTACAGAGGAAATAATATGACAATTTAAGTGATTATCCATAGCCCAGTCCACAAGAGTTGGAGCTTCAGATCATTTTAACTGTAACGTCAGGTCAGATCAGCTCTGCTCTTTTATTTACATGATGTGGAGATGCCGGCGTTGGACTGGGGTGGACAAAAATGAGAAGTCGCACAACACCAGGTTATAGTCCAACAGATTTATTTAATTTTACAAGCTTTCGAAGCAGTTCGCTCCTTCGTCAGGTAAGTTAGCAATGAGAGAATCTCATTGCTAACTTACCTGACGAAGGAGCGAACTGCTTCGAAAGCTTGTAAAATTAAATAAATCTGTTGGACTATAACCTGGTGTTGTGCGACTTCTCATCTTTTATTTACAGTCAGCTGTGACTTTGGGTCAGACGGGAGCAGTGGGGTCATCATCTATGACAGCCTCTGCACCCTGGAATCTTCACCCTTGCTATCGCTCTCTCTCCCCCTTCAAAATGCTCCCTCAAAATCTAATTTCCCAACCGTGTGTGATTCTTCTGCCCGACCTCTGAGTCAGAAGGTTGTGGGTTCAAGACCCACTCCAGAGACTTGAGCACAAAAATCTAGGCTGACGCTCCAGTGCAGTACTGAGGGAGCGCCGCACTGTCAGAGGTGCCGTCTTTCCGATGAGATGTTAAACCGAAGCCCCGTAAAAGATCCTACGGCACTATTTTGAAGAAGAGCAGGGGAGTTCTCCCCGGTGTCCTGGGCCAATTTTTATCCTTCAATCAATATCACTAAAACAGATTATCTGGTCATTATCACATTGCTGTTTGTGGGAGCTTGCTGTGTGCAAATTGGCTGCCGCGGTTCCCACATTACAACAGTGACCACACTTCAAATAGTACTTCATTGGGACGTCCGGTGGTCATGAAAGGTTCTATATAAATGCAAATACAAAAGCAAAATACTGCAGGTGCTGGAAATCTGAAATAAAAGCAGAAAATGCTGGAAACACTCAGCAGGTCAGGCAGCATCAGTGGAGAGAGAAACAGAGTCAACATTTCAGGTCGAAAACCTTTCACCCTAAAAGTGATCTCCAGTACTAAACCAACACTGGTCAGTATCCACTGGTGTTGGGAGTTGAATCAGATGATTAACACCTCAATGAATCATCATTCAGGTCCCAGTTTATTATTTCTCAACATTTTTTGTAGCCTTATGTGAGAAGTGAATTTTGACTTTTTTTTAAAAAAAACATTAATTTCCGGAAAGACTAGAATTTCTTTCAAATCTAAAATTTGGGACGAGCTAGGATTAAATTTCTTCCAAAGATTTTAAATAAAATAAGGTTTGACTCAAGGTCCAGATACAAGGCTGAAACTAATATTATGATTATTACTTAGACCAGAACACGGATTTTTACAAACCTAACGCCAGTTTAAGTTGTGACCAGGTGCAATGATAATGGGCCGTATTTTCCGATCGGAGGCTTCCTGCGTGCGGAGGCCTCCGATCTGGAAAAAATCTACGGACTTACCTGAGGGCTCCCGAGGTGCGTATACTTCCGCTCCTGGGCCTCTCCAAAGTCGAAATGCGCAGGGCCCACGTATCCCAGAGGCGCAGGCAGTTCGCAGTTCGTCCCTGGGATCACGAGGGCCACGGGGAGCCAATAGGAGAAGGGAATCTCCCTTCATACACTTGACAGATAGACCCGTCAAATATATGAATGGAGATCACACCAAAAACACTGTAAAACATTAAATAAATAAATAAATAAATAAATAAAAACAGCACATTTTTAAAATGAGTTGAAATTACAATAAATTAAATATTTTAAACAAAAATTTAATTTTTTGAAAAAAATAATTAAAGTTTTTTACGGGGCTAAAAATAAACTTACCTTTTTTTAAAGTATTTTTAAATGATAAATGAGTGGAAAAAATGTTTTCTTTTTAACTTTTTTCAACTCTTATGCTGGTAAAAGCAGGCCTTACACCTGCTTTTACCAGGCGTAAGATTTCTGAGGGTTTTCTGCGGGCGGAGGTTGTCCAGAAAGCGGAACTCTCCCCCTGCAGAGGCCCTTCTCCAGGGCAGGCGTCCGATCTGTCAAGAGTATTCTTGACAGATCGGAAATGCCGGTTTTCAGCGCAGGCGCTTGGCATGCCTGAAACCGGCATTTCCGATGTCCCTACGGGTGTGTTCACTGAACTGTTAGTAAAGCAACAGTTAACGTGTAACAGCACCACTTATTGGTAAAGAGCAGTACTGTGTGAATAGGTCAGTGCCAGCTTTTAAGAGGCAAGCCTGTGGTTTAGAAGGAAACACAAGAAATAGGAGCAGGAGTCGGCCATACGGACCCTCGAGCCTGCTCCGCCATTCAATAAGATCATGGCTGATCTTCCACCTCAACTCCACTTTCCCGCCCGATCCCCATATTCCTTGATTCCCCTAGAGTCCAAAAATCTATCAATTTCAGCCTTGAATATACTCAATGACTCAGCATCCACAGCCCTCTGGGGCAGAGAATTCCAAAGATTCACAAGTGAAGAAATTCCTCCTCATCTCATGCTGAGACTATGCCCCCTAGTGCAAGACTCTCGCACCAGGGGAAACAACCTCTCAGCATCTACCCTGTCAATCCCCCTCAGAATCTTACATGTTTCAATGACACAGCTAACAGTTATATCGAGCCTTTCACATCCTCAGCACATCCCAAAGCTCTTTAGGCCCAAAGGATTATTTTAAGAGCAGTCACTGTTGTTTTGTAAGTAATGCGGTTGTCAATTTGAGCACAGCAAGGTCCCCATATTATAAAAAGGATATCGAGGCACTGGAGAAGGTGCAAAAATGACTTACTAGAATGAAACCAGAACTGAGAGGTTATACCTATCAAGAAAGATTGGACAGGCTTTGATGGGGTAGATCTAGAGAAGATGTTTCCACTTGTGGGGGAGACCAGAACTAGGGGCCATCGATATAAGATAGTCACTAATAAATCCAACAGGGAATTCAGAAGAAACTTCTTTACCCAGAGAGTGGTGAGAATGTGGAACTCGCTACCACAGGGAGTGGTTGAGGCGAATAGTCTCGATGCATTTAAGGGGAAGCCAGAAAAGCACATGAGGGAGAAAGGAATAGAAGGATATGCTGTTAGAGTGAGATGTAGAGGGGTGGGAGGAGGCTCGTGTGGAGCATAAACACCGGCACGGACCAGTTGGGCCGAATGGCCTGTTTCTGTGCTGTAAATTCTTTGTAAGGTCCGACAAACAGCAAATGACTGGACAATCTGTGTGTTTTGGGGGGTGGGGGGGGGTTTGTTGGTTGAGGGATGAATGTTGGCCAGCATGACTCCCCTGCTCTCCTTTCAACAGTGCCGCAGGATCTTTGCCATCACCCCCGAGCAGGCAGACGAGGCCTTAGCTTTAACTTTGCATCCAAACCTCTGACAACACAGCACTCCCTCGGTGCTGCACAGAGTGTCAGCCTAGGTTACGTTCTCAGGCCCATGGTGGGGTTTGAATCCACCACCGTAATTACTAGAATGCCCACCAGTGTCAGGCTGGCACGATATAACACTATAAGGGGGTTTCTGGCACAAGGTTGAGTTCATAAGCGTTATGCTGCAGCTACACAAGCCCTGGTTAGACCACACCTGGAGCACTGTCAGCAGTTCTGGGCACCACACCTTAGGAAGCATATATTGGCCTTAGAGGGACTGCAGAGTAGGTTTACCAGAATGATACCCGTACTTCAAGGGTTAAGTTACGAGGAGAGATTACACAAACTGGGGTTGTATTCCCTAGAATTTAGAAGGTTATGGGGTGATCTGATCGAAGTTTTCAAGATATTAAGGTGAACAGATAGGGTAGATAGAGAGAAACTATTTCCGCTGGTTGGGGAGTCTAGGACTAGGGGTCATCATCTATAAATTAGAGCCAGACCTTTCAGGAGTGAAATTAGGAAACACTTCTACACACAAAGGGTGGTAGAAGTTTGAAACTCTCTTCCACAAACAGCAATTGATGCTAGGTCAATTGTTAATTTTAAATTGGAGGTTGATAGCTTTCTGTTAACCAAAGGTATTAAGGGATATGGGGCAAAGGCCCATGGAGTTAGGTCGCAGATCAGCCATGATCGCATTGAATGGCGGAACAGGCTCAAGGGGCTGAATGGCCTCCTCCTGTTCATAGAACAGCCTGGAAGAGTCTGCTGTTTAAACTCCACTTGCAGCTGTTATATTTGCTTCCAGATGCTTCAGAGAATTAGACAGCACAGAAGGAGGCCATTCGGCCCATTGTGCCTGTGCCGGCTCTTTGGTAGAACTGTCCAATTAGTCCCACTCTTTCCCCACAGCTCTGCAAATTTTTTTCCTTCAAGTATTTCTCCAATTCCCTTCTGAAAGTTACTATTGAATCTGCTTCCACCGCCCTTTCAGGCAGCGCATTCCAGATCACAACTTATTTCATCTCATCTCCCCTCTGGTTCTTTTGCCAATTATCTTCAATCTGTGTCCTCTGGTTACCGACCCTCCTGCCACTGGAAACAGTTTCTCCTTATTTATTCAATGAAAACCTCTTATAATTTTGAACACCTCTATTAAATCTCCTCTCAACCTTCTCTGCTCTAAGGAGAACAATCACAGCTTCTCCAGTCTCTCCACGTAACTGAAGTCCCTCATCCCTGGAACTATTCTAGTAAATCTCCTCTGCACCCTCTCCAAGGCCTTAACATCCTTCCTAAAGTGTGGTGCCCAGAATTGGACACAAACTCCAGCTGAGGCCTAACCAGTGATTTATGCAGAAGCAAGATCGATCTCTGCTAGAAACACTTGCCTTTCTACAGCGCCTTTCACAACCTCAGGATATCCCAAAGTGCTTTACAGCCAATTAAGTACTTTTTGAAGTGTAGTCACTGTTGTAATGTAGGAAACGCGGCAGCCAATTTGTGCACAGCAAGCACCCACAGACAGCAATGTGATAAATGAGCAGATAATCTGTTTCAGTGATATTGGTTGAGGACACTGGGGATAACTCCCCTGCTCTTCTTCGAATAGTGCCATAGGATCTCTTACATCCACCTGAGAGAGCAGGCGGGGACCCTGGTTTAACGTCGCAACTGAAAGACAGCACCTCCGACAGTGCAGCACTCCCTCAGTATTACACCAGAGTGTCAGCCTAGATTTTGTGCTGAAGTCTCTGGAGTGGGACTTAAACCCATAACTTTCTGACTCAGAGGCGAGTGTGCTACCCACTGAGCCACGGCTGACACTATTAGCAATGCCCTGGGAGTGTTTGATGGGACAGTGTAGAGGGAGCTTTGCTCTGTATCAGTCAGGATCACTACGCATAAAATAACCCCAGAATGAATTCTCTTTTCTCTTTGGCCTCAGAGTTACTATGGGAAACGGCTGAAGAGATCCGAAGACCTACAGACCAATGTGTCCTGCTCCCTAAAGAGTGCCCCCCGGAGTAAATCAGCGTGCGATGCCATGACACTCGTCCACCCGGAGGTTTCTCAAAGGTGCTTATCTTTCAGGGAACTGCCTTGTACTTATTGGAGGGCGGTTGGTTGTGCAGATGGGATACTGTATAAATTTGATACACCACATAGGAACAGGGGGAGGCCATTCAGCCCCTCAATCTTGTTCCGCCATTCAGTTAGATCATGGTTGATCTGTACCTTAACTCCATCTAGCCGCCTTTGTTCCATCACCCTTAATGCCCTTTTGCCAAACATAAATCTATCAATCTCAGTTTTGAAATTTTCAATTGACCCCCCAGCCTCAACAGCTTTTTGGGGGAGAGAGTTCCAGATTTCCACTACCCTTTGTGTGAAGAAGTGCTTCCTGACATCACCCCTGAACGGCCTGGCTCCAATTTTAAGGTTCTGCCCCCTTGTTCTGGACTCCCCCACCAGAGGAAGTTGTTCCTCTCTCTCTACCCCTATCAAACCCTTTTAATCATCATAAACACCTCAATTAGATCACCCCTTAATCTTCTATACTCGAGGGAATACAAGCCCAGTCTGTGCAACCTGTCCTCATAATTTAACCCTTTTGTCCCCAGTATCATTCTGGTGAATCTGCGCTGCTCCCCCTCCAAGGCCAGTATATCCTTCCTGAGGTGCAGGGCCCAGAACTGAGCACAGTTACTCCAGATGGGGTCTAACCAGAGCTTTATACCACTGTAGTATAACTTTCACCCCTTTGTATTCCAGCCTCTTTGAGATAAAGGCCAGCATTCCATTTGCTTTTTAATTATTTTTTGCACCTGTCCACTAGCTTTTAGTGATCTGTCTCCTGCGGGTACCCCGTCTTGCTGGGCTACAGTCCTAAAGGAGCAGACCTTTGGTTTCTCATCTAAATGGCCATTGCCCAGCAATGAGCAAAGGGCAGTGAGTGTCGGTGGATATTTGACTGCGGAGGGCATCACAGGGAGTCCAATCCTGTTCTAACCTGACGGCCGAACATAAACTTTCCATTGGGATCACTAGATAATGGTCAGGAGTGGGAACGCTGGCTGTTCTCTTGCCCCCTAGATTGGGGATTCTACCTGAGCTGAGATCACCTAAATCAACGCACATGGGAAACAAACCCGAAACCTTCTGGATTATAAATATATAGAGGGAGAAATAATTATATTATATTACTACAAGGAGAAACTGTTTCCACTGACTGGAGGGTCGGTAACCAGAGGACAAAGATTTAAGATAATTGGCAAAAGTACCGGGAGAGATGAGGAGAATTTATTTTACGCAGCGAGTTGTTGTGATCTGGAATGCGCTGCCTGAAAGATTCAATAGTAACTTTCAAAAGGGAATTGGATCTCTACTTAAAAAGGTAAAGATGTGCAGGGCTATGGGGAAAGAGCAGGGGGGTGGCGGAGAAGAAGTGTGGGGCTGGGGGAGTGGGACGATGGGCTGAATGGCCTCCCTCTGTTCTGTAAGATTCCAAATGGTTCATCATATTGGGTGGTATCCATTAGACCATTGGCAGAATGCCCCATTCATTGACCTGTTGTGAAATATGATGCAGCTGTCTATGTCCTGAACGCCTCCCGATTATACTGGGGGCAGATTCAGAGACCGGTGGTAACACACAGAAAGGCTATAGCCAGGAATTTCCTCAGACCTGCTCCCGCTCCGATATCGTAACTTCACCGGAAGTGCGTTGTAAACTCACATGCCTGTTCCTGTAGCGTTCACTTGTTGTAAGGTTCTAGCCTAGACATTATGATCCAGTCAGGGCCATTCCCCATAAACCACGCAGTGTTGGCCTGTGAAAGTCGTATTGACCCTTGAAGCCCACTGCAACTGTGACATATTGTGGTCCCGTCAGGAAGCACTGCCGGCAGCTGCCATTTCTGTCTGCCGAGGAACGCAATTGGATCCCTCCAGGGCCTCGCCCCTCCCTATCTCTGTAACCTCCTCCAGCCCTACAACCCCCCGAGATCTCTGCGCTCCTCCAATTCTGGCCTCTTGCGTATCTCTTATTTTAATCGCTCCACCATTGGCGGCCGTGTTTTCAGCTGCCTGGGCCCTAAGCTCTGGAATCCCTCCCTAAACCTCTTCGTATCTCTCTCCTCCTTTAAGACGCTCCTTAAAACCTACCTTTTCGACCAAGATCTGTCCTAATGTCTCCTTATGTGCCTCGGTGTCAAATTTTGTTTGCTAACGTTCCTGTGAAGCGCCTTGTGACGTTTCACTACATTAAAGTGATATATAAATGTAAGTTGTTGTTGTTGGAGGCATGTACATGATCTTGTTTATATCACAGCGCTATCCTGAGGACACAGCAGTTGAGAAAATGGACCCAGTCTGGGACGTGGTCAAGCTAGTTGTCCCAATCTGGGAGATGGTGGTCAGGTTAATAGGACCAGTCTGTGAACTTGGAAGTATAGTGAACAGTGAGGAGGATAGTGATAGACTTCAAGAGGACATAGACAGGCTGGTGGAATGGGCAGACACGTAGCAGATGAAATTTAATGCAGAAAAGTGCAAAGTAATACATTTTGGTAGGAAGAACGAGGAGAGGAAATATAAACTAAAGGGTACAATCCTAAAGAGGGTGCATGAACAGAGAGACCTGGGAGTATGTGCACAAATCGTTGAAGGTGGCAGGGCAGGTTGAAAAGCGGTTAAAAAAGCTTACGGGATCCTGGGCTTCATAAATAGATGTGAGAAGTCGCACAACACCAGGTTATAGTCCAACAGCTTTATTTGAAATCACAAGCTTTCGGAGCGCTGCTCCTTCGTCAGGTGAAGTGAAGAGATGCATATAGGCACAGCATATATAGTCAGAGAACACTGCCAGATGATTACAGTTAATCTTTCTAACTGCCCTTTATCACACCTCGGCAGAGAGATAATCACGGCAATCAAAGGTGTGGATGGTGTCCAAACAGGTCAGTCAGGAAAACATTACATCAAAGACAATGTGGCAGATGCTGGGGTCTGTATGGAAAACAAAAAACTTTTTTTGCTGGAAATCACAGCAGGTCCGGCCGCATCTGTGTAGAGAGAACAAGCCAACGACGACTCGAGTCTGGATGACTCTACGTCAGGTGGGGTTACATGTAGCGTGACATGAACCCAAGATCCCGGTTGAGGCCGTCCTCATGGGTGCGGAACTTGGCTATCAGTTTCTGCTCGATGATTTTGCGTTGTCGTGAGTCTCGAAGGCCGCCTTAGTGAACGCTTACCCGAAGATCGGAGGCTGAATGTCCTTGACTGCTGAAGTGTTCCCCGACTGGGAGGGAACACTCCTGCCTGGCGATTGTTGCGCGGTGTCCATTCATGCGTTGTCTCAGTGTTTGCATGGTCTCGCCGATGTACCATGCTCCGGGGCATCCTTTCCTGCAACATATGAGGTAGACAACGTTGGCTGAGTCACATGAGTATGTACCATGTACCTGGTGGGTGGTGTCCTCACGTGTGATGATGGTATCTGTGTTGATGATCTGGCATGTCTTGCAGAGGTTGCCGTGGCAGGGTTGTGTGGTGTCGTGGTCGCTGTTCTCCTGAAAGCTGGGTAATTTGCTGCGAACGATGGTCTGTTTGAGGTTAGGCGGCTGTTTGAAGGCGAGTAGTGGGGGCGTGGGGATGGCCTTAGCGAAGTGTTCGTCGTCATCGATGACATGTTGAAGGCTGCGAAGAACATGGCGTCGTTTCTCCGCTCCGGGGAAGTACTGGACAACATAGGGTACTCTGTTGGTTGTGTCCCATGTGTGTCTTCTGAGGAGGTCTATGCGATTTTTCGCTGTGGCTCATCGGAACTGTCGATCGACGAGTCGAGCGTCATATCCCGTTCTTACGAGGGCGTCTTTCAGTGTCTGTAGGTGTCCATCACGTTCCTCCTCGTCTGAGCAGATCCTGTGTATTCGCAGGGCTTGTCCATAGGGGATGGCTTCTTTAACGTGGTTAGGGTGGAAGCTGGAGAAGTGGAGCATCGTGAGGTTGTCCGTGGGCTTGCGGTAGAGTGAAGTGCTGAGGTGTCCGTCTTTGATGGAGATTCGTGTGTCCAAGAATGAAACCGATTCTGAGGAGTAGTCCATGGTGATGAATAGAGGCATAGAGTACAAAAGCAAGGAAGTTATGATGAACCTTTATTAAAAAAAACTGGTTCGTCCTCAACTGGAATATTGTGTCCAATTCTGGGCACCGCACTTTAGGAAGGATGTGAAGGCCTTAGAAAGGGTGCAGAAAAGATTTATGAGAATGATTCCAGGGATGAGGGACTTCAGTTACATGGATAGACTGGAGAAGCTGGGGTTGTTCTCCTTAGAGCAGAAGAGGTTGAGAGGAGATTTGATAGAGGTGTTCAAAATCATGAGGGGTCGAGACAGAGTAGATAGAGAGAAACTGTTCCCATTGGCGGAAGGGTCGAGAACCAGAGGACACAGATTTAAGGTGATTGGCAGAAGAGCCAAAGGCGACATGAGGAAAAACTTTTTTATGCAGCGAGTGGTTAGGATCTGGAATGCACTGCCTGAGAGGGTGGTGGAGGCAGATTCAATCACTGCTTTCAAAAGGGAGTTGGATAAGTGCCTGAAGGAAAAAAATTTGCAGGGCTACGGGGAAAGGGCGGGGGAGTGGGACTAGCTGAAGTGCTCTTGCAGAGAGCCGGCACGGGCTCGACGGGCCGAATGGCCTCCTTCTGTGCTGTAACTATTCTATGATTCTATGGTCAAACTAATGAGACCAGTCTGGGGCTTGGTGGCTGGGCTAATGGCACCAACATGACACACAGTGGGCAGGCTCAGGGGAGTTGGTGGGCAGGCTAAGAGATCCTGCGGGCAGTAGGAAAGTTCGTTTTCGTCCCATGAGTCTGGACTCCATGTAAACCCAGCTCCAATCAAGCCAGTCACCTCCGCCCAATTGATGGAAGAAATGTGCAATATCTGTTTATACAGTATACTGTGTTATTTTATCCCCCACTCCCACCCCTGTGACACACTCACAACACTATTGCTCACTGATCACAATCGGGGCCATCCGACAAATTGATTTCTTCCACGTGACAGTAGAAACTGCTGGAGGTGTAATGAAGATGAATACTAACCACAGCATCTCTCTCTCTCCCTCTGTCTATCTCTTCATCTCTCTCTCTTTCACAATCTCTCTCTATCCCTGTCTTTCACTTCCTCTGTCTCCCTACCTCATTCTGTATCTGTCATCTCTCATTGTCTGTCTCTCTCTGCCTCTGTCTCTCTCTCTGTCCCTCTCTCTTTCTCTCTCTTTTCCTCTGTCAATTTGGCTGTCTCTCTCTCTCGCTCTCTGTCTCTCTCTCTTTCTCTCTCTCTTCCTCTGTCAATCTGTCTCTCTCTCTCTCGCTCTCTGTCTCTCTCTTTTTCTCTCTCTCTCTTTCTCTCTCTTCCTCTGTCAACCTGGCTGTCTCTATCTCTCACTCTTTCACTCTCTCTCTGTCTGTCTGTCTGTCTGTCTCTCTGTCTGTCTGTCCGTGTCTCTCTCTCTCTCTCTCTGTCACTCTCTGTCACTCTCTCTCTGTCTGTCTCTCTGTCTGTCTGTCTGAGTCTCTCTCTTTCTCTCTCTCTGTCTCTCTCTCTTCCTCTGTCAATCTCTCTCTCTGTCTGTCTGTCTGTCTGTCTCTCTGTCTGTCTGTCTGTGTCTCTCTCTCTCTCTCTCTGTCACTCTCTGTCACTCTCTCTGTCCGTCTCTCTGTTTGTCTGTCTGAGTCTCTCTCTCTTTCTCTTTCTCTCTCTCTCTGTCTCTCTCTCTTCCTCTGTCAATCTCTCTCTCTCTCTCTCTCTCTCTCTCTCTCTGTCTGTCTGTCTGTCTCTCTCTCTCTCTGTCTGTCTCTCTGTCTCTCTGTCTCTCTCTCTCTCTGTCTGTCTCTCTTTCTCTCTCTGCCCCTGTCCGTTTTCTCGTTTGTTTTCCAGGTATTTTGGATGTGGACTCGTGATCCCAGAGAGGCTGGAAGGATGTCACGTGTTGGATCTGGGAAGTGGGTCTGGCCGAGACAGCTATATCCTGAGCAAGCTGGTGGGACCCACTGGCCATGTAACTGGAGTGGACATGACTGACGAGCTGGTAAGGCAATAGGAGAATTATTAATGCTGTGAATGTTGTCTTCTAGGATAGACTCCAGGATCAATATTTCTTTGGTTTTATTCTCCTTATATTCTTGCCTCCACTCCTGACTCATTCCTGGGGTCACTCGCTGGTACCTCACCTAAGTGACCATTCTTCACATGTGAGCCAAAACAATAAGGGGTGTAAGTTATTGAACTGTGGCAAGCAACACAGCTGAACTAGATCTTGTCCTTAACCAACATGCACATACACATATTTTCCAACAGAGGGTATTTGACAGTGAACATGAAGAAAGAAAGGATGAGGATTTCTGAAACACCTTTCACAACCTCAGCACAGCCAATTTGAAGTGTAGTCACTGTTGTAATCTAGGAAACGCAGCAGCCAATTTGCATACAGCAAGCTCCCACAAACAGCAATGAAATAAATCACCAGATAATCTGTTTCAGTGATGTTGGTTGCAAACATTGCCCAGGACACCAGGGAGAACTCCCCTATGTTCTTCTTCGAAATAGCAGCCGTGGGATCTTTTACGTCCACTTGAGAGGGCAGACGACAGTGCAGCACCTCCTCAGCACTGCACTGGGAATGTCAGCCTAGATTTTTGTGCTCAAGTCTCTGGAGTGGGACTTGAACCCCACAACCTTTTGATTCAGATGCGAGTGTGCTACCCACTGAGCCACAGCTGACACACTATAGAGGTGGATGTTGAGTGAGGACAGGATCAGGCTGGGCTATGATGCCTCCTAGAGTGGAATAGCCAGCCAACACTTAACCATCTCATCTTATCTATGAGGGGGAGGAGGAGGGTGGAGGAGTGGAAGGAGGAGGGAGAGGTGGAGGAGTGGAAGGAGGAGGGTGGAGGAGTGGAAGGAGGAGGGAGAGGAGGAGGGTGGAGGAGTGGAAGGAGGAGGGGGGAAGTTCAACCAACCACTTCAATTCTTCTTCCCCTCTTGGACCTGGGTACAAATCTAGCCCAGTCGATGACAAGTTTGGTCATGCAATGCCTAGTAAAATGCAATACAATCATCAGAAGTAAAGGGCATTAAGGGTTACGGGGAGCGGGCAGGAATTTGGACATGAGTCTAGGTTCGGATCGGTCATGGCCCTGTGGGTAGTGGAGCGGGCCCAGGGACTGTGTAGCCTGATTCTGCTCCTATTTCGTGTGTGCAATTCTGTTAGATGCAGGAGATGGTTCTGTGATAGATAGTAGATTGGCGGTTAGGATCAGATCAGCCATGATCTTATTGAATGGCGGAGCAGGCTCGAGGGGCCGATTGGCCTACTCCTGCTCCTATTTCTTATGTTCTTATTAACAGCAGGCCAGCTTAAAACAACATTGCAATCCACTAAATACAACAACGGGGCCCCAAGAACAGGCAGCGCAAGTAAACATCAGTGTCAGCCGTGGCTCAGTGGGCCGTACCCTCGCCTCTGAGTCAGAAGGTTATGGATTCAGAATCCCACTCCAGAGACTTAAGCACAAAAATCCAGGCTGACACTCCAGCTCAGTACTGAGGGAGTGCTGCACTGTCGGAGGTGCCGTCTTTCGGATGAAATGTTAAACCGAGGCCTCGTCTGCTCTCTCAGGTGGCCGTAAAAGATCTCATAGCACTATTTCTCAACCAGCATCACTAAACAAACAGATTATCTGGTCATTTATCTCATTGCTGTTTGCAGGAGCTTGATGTGCGCAAATTGACGGCCATGTTTCCTACGTTACAACGGTGACTACACCTCATTGGCTGTGAAGCGCTTTGGGACGACCTGAGGTTGTGAAAGGTGCTGTAGAAATGCAAGCCTTGCTTTCTTTAACAGCGACCGGCAGGAGCAGCCAGTGGAATTGAATCGAGCCTGATATCTATGTTGGACATGAAGATGTTGGGAGAACCTGGCACGCAGTGCGTTAGACCCCCCCCCCCGCCCCCACCCCCCCCGGCTCAAATCCAAGCCGGACTGATGGGATGAAGTTTCCTGATTTCCTACGTGAAATGAGTTTGGTCAGGTTCATCATGGGGACGGCACAAAACTGCACCTATTTGCCAGGAAATGGTCAATCACACAGAAAAACTGGTGCCGGAAATGGAAAATAGTTGCAATAGGGAGCTATCCTGAGATTGGGGTTGGGTCAGTGTGGAGGGAGCTTTACTCTGTATCTAACCCGTGCTGTACCTACCCTGGGAGTGTTTGATGGGACAGTGTAGAGGGAGCTTTACTCTGTATCTAACCCGTGCTGTACCTGCCCTGGGAGTGTTTGTTGGGACAGTGTAGAGGGAGCTTTACTCTGTATCTAACCCGTGCTGTACCTGCCCTGGGAGTGTTTGATGGGACAGTGTAGAGGGAGCTTTACTCTGTATCTAACCCGTGCTGTATCTGCCCTGGGAGTGTTTGATGGGACAGTGTAGAGGGAGCTTTACTCTGTATCTAACCCCGTGCTGTGTGCGATAACCTGTTTCCTTAGTGCACATCTGTTTTTGCTGCAGATCCAAGTCTCGCGCAAGTACATCTCGTATCATCAGGAGAAGTTTGGATACAAGGATGCAAACACAGAGTTTGTCCAGGGATACATTGAGAAGTTGGGAGACGCTGGGATTCAGTACAACAACTTTGATGTTCTAGTGTAAGTCAGGGACAAATCTGATCGGTTTGTGCTCGATGCAGTTTTAAAATATGTCTGCTTATTATTTTGACCAATTCTCTCCGATACTCTCCTGAAGGCATTTATGTTCCTAAACCACAAGTGCGGGCAGATATTCCACTATGAGAGGCATCACACCCGAGCCCAATCTATGCCCCTGATTGGAGGGAAAGCAACTCAGGTGGTGAGGGCCAGTGGGGACATCCATTGGTCTGTTCCTGGTTATTAATGCCCTGAGAGATGTATAACGTCCAGTTCTGGGCGCCGCACCTCAGGAAGGATATTTTGGCCTTAGAGCGGGAAGCAGCGGAGATTCACCAGAATTATACCGGGGGTTAGAGGGTTAAATTATGAGGACAGGTTGCGTAGACTACACTTGTATTCTCTTGAGTTTATCAGATTGAGGGTTGATCTGATTGAAGTATTTAAATTAAGATATTTAAGATGATTAAGATTCGATAGGGTAGATCCGGAGTAACTATTTCCTATTGTCTGTCAGCTGTGGCTCAGTGGGGTGCACCCTCGCCTCTGAGTCAGAAGGTTGTGGGTTTAAGTCCCACTCCAGAGACTTGAGCACAACAATCTAGGCAGTGCTGAGGGAGCGCTGCGCTGTCGGAGTTGCGTCTTTCAGATGAGACGTTAAACCGAGGTCCCGTCTGCTCTCTCTCAGGTAAAAGATCCCACGGCCACTATTTCGAAGAAGAGCAGGGGAGTTATCCCCGGTGTCCTGGGGCCAATATTTATCCCTCAATCAACATCACTAAAACAGATTATCTGGTCATTATCTCATTGCTGTTTGTGGGAGCTTGCTGTGCGCAAATTGGCTGCCGCGTTTCCTACATTACAACAGTGACTGTACTTCATTGGTTGTAAAGCACTTTGGGACGTCTGGTGGTTGTGAAAGGCGCTATAGAAATGCAAGTCTTTCTTTCTTTTCTTTTCTCTGGTGGAGGAATCAAAAACAAGGGGGTATAATCTTAAAATTAGAGTCAGGCCGTTCAGGGGTGATGTCAGGAAGCACTTCTTCACACAAAGGGTAGTGGAAATCTGGAACTCTCTCCCCCAAAAGGCTGTGGATGCTGGGGGACAATCGGAGCTTTCAAGACTGAGATCGATAGATTTTTATATTGGGTGAGGGTATCAAGGGATAAGGAGCTAAGGCGAGTAAATGGAGTCGGGACACAGATCAACCACGATCCAATTAAATGGCGGAACAGGCTCGAGGGGCTGAATGACCTCCTCCTGTTCCTATGAGCCAATCAAGTGTATCTTTAACTTTCAAACATCTTTGCTTGTAATTTATTTCAGCTCGAACTGCGTCATCTGCCTGTGCCCAGACAAAGGGGCAGTCTTTGAGGAGGCCTATCGGGTCCTTAAGGTTGGTACCAGAGCTCTTGCTGGCGTTTAGGTCGATTACTGTTCAGATCATTTACTGCCTCGTGTGGCGAGGGATTCGTGGCGCGCCAGAGATGTCCGCATGTAAAACGCATTGGCAACTGAACCCGTCACCTGCCTGGCGCCCGACTGCTCACCTCACTCATGAAATCACTTGCCGGTGGGGATACCGTGCAGAGTCCTGGCACTGCCGACACTTGCGCCCCATCCTGTCCTCCCCCAAAACCTATGGTACTTGCTCATAAACAATCAGGAGGAGAAACCCTGGCTGATTTTTTTTTTTTTTACAGCTCTCCACCTCCTTAGCCCCAGGACTGATCGCACAGCTAAGATTGGGAGTTAAGCGAGGAGAGGGTCATGAGAGGGAGGTTGTTGGTTGGGTGGGGAGGGGGTTGGGGGGGAGATTTGCCCTCAGCAGCTGCTCCTGCATTCCTCCCAGCGTCAATCAAGGTTGGCCAGGCTCCCAGCGTCATTTATGGTTGGCCATTCTCCCAACCTCAATCATGGTTGGCCATTCTCCCAGTTGCAATCATAGTTGGCCATTCTCTCAGCATCAATCATGGTTGGCCATCTTTGCAGCGTCAATCATGGTTGACCATCTTCCCAGTGTCAATCATGGATAGCCATTCTCTCAATGTCAATCATGGTTGGCCATCCTCGCAGCATCAATCATAGTTGGCCATTCTCTCAGCATTAATCATGGTTGGCCATCCTCCCAGCATCAATCATGGCTGGTCATCCTCCGAGCGTCAATCATGGTTGGCCAGCGTCAATCGTGTATGGCCATCCTCCCAGCGTCAATCATGGTTGGGCATTCTCCCAGTTTCAATTATGGTTGGCAATCCTCTCAGTGTCAATCATGGTTGACCATCTTCCCAATGTCAATCATGGATAGCCATTCGCTCAATGTCAATCATGGTTGGCCATCCTCGCAGCATCAATCATGGTTGACCATGCTCCCAGCCTCAATCGTGGTTGGCCATCCTCCCAGCATCAATCATGTTTGGCCATTCTCCCAGCATCAATCATGGTTGGCCATCCTCCCAGCATCAATTATGGCTGGTCATCCACCGAGCGTCAATCATGGTTGTCCAGCATCAATCATTTATGGCCATCCTCCCAGCGTCAATCATGGTTGACCATTCTCCCAGCGTCAATCATGGTTGGGCATCCTCCCCGCGTCAATCATGGTTGGGCATTCTCCCCGCGTCAATCATGGTTGGCCATTCTCCCAGCGCCAACCATGGTTGATCATCTTCCCAGCGTCATTTATGGTTGGCCATCCTCCCAGTGTCAATCATAGATGGCCACCCACCATCTTGACCACGTTTACGTGAGGCAGAAGGAAACTGAAGGTGGGGGTCAAGGTAGCGAGTAAGATCGATCAGAGAGACCAGAGATACAGAGAAAGGGAACGGTAGCATAGTGGTTATGTTACTAGACTGTAATCCAGAGGCCTGGACTAATGATCTGGAGACATGAGTTTAAATCCCACCACGGCAGTGGGGAATTTAAATTCAGGTAATTAAATAAATCTGGAATTAACAAAAAGCTAGTACCAGTAATGATGACCATGAAACTACCGGATTGTTGTAAAAACCCATCTGGTTCACTTAATGTCCTTTAGGGAAGGAAATCTGCCGTCCTTACCTGGTCTGGCCTATATGTGACTCCAGAACCAATATGGTTGACTCTTAACTGCCCTCTGAAATGGCGGCTCGCCACCACCTTCTCAAGAGCAATTAGGGATGGGCAATAAATGCTGGCCTTGCCAGTGACGCCCACATCCTGTGAATGAATTTTTAAAAAAAGGACACTTAAAGCACATTTTTAATAATATTAAAGAGGGTTCTTTGGAACCCGCCCACCCACCCGCCCACAGCGGGTTCCCATAGTGAACAGGAAGATCCCAGTTTTAATCCCTGATCCCAGCCAAGATGACATATGGTTCAAGTCTCCTGTGCCGAGTGGACAATGAGACGACCAGTTTCTTCCACTGACCCCTGTCCAGAGCAAGGTATTTGACTCAGATCAGAGGATCATCTTGGCTCACAACTAGAGTTGCCAACTCTGGTTGGACGTATTCCTGGAGGTTTCATCACATGACCTCCCACCTACAATCGCCCCACTCGGTCAAACAGCTTTTTATCCCATCTTGAATATTTTTTTTATAACTAATAAATAAAAGTGTTCAAAGAACATGATTTTTCTCCCGGGTGTTGCTGGCTGCCGTGTCCTGGAGATGAACCTTTCATTCCTGGAGACTCCAGGACAGTCCTGGAGGGTTGACAATGGCAACCATACTCACAACCAGCAGACGATGGGGGAAAACTTCAGTATCGCCCATTTTGGGTGCGCTAATATCGGCCGGGCGCAAAGTTTAGCGCCCAGCGCTAATTATCGCCTCCGACTGCAAAATTTCCCTCTATCGCCCCCTGGAGGTGATTTGAGCGCGAAATCAGGCGCTACACACCTCTCTTAAGGTGCTAACGTCAGGGAGCGAGGCGCTACCTCAGAACGCTACCGAAGCTCAGGCGATGCCAATTACCACGGAAGTCAGACAGACTGGCGCCGTCCAGTTCTTAAAGGGGAGGGGCCATCTTGCTGGCCAGCCACACCCTGCTCATTGCAGTCTTGAATCTCGGCCTGGAGAGACCTCGAAAGCAATTGTGTGGAAGCACTAATGGATAGGCCCAGGGAAAGAGCTCGGCACTTAGGAACCTCAAAAGTGGTGCTGAGGGTCAAAACTCCTTAGGACAGCGTTAAAACCAAAAATTTTGCCGACAAGAAAAGGCAGGAAGCACCCGCCTTTAAATAGCGCTCCCTCAGCCCCTTCCCGACTTGAAAACGTTCCCCTCTACCTGTCATTCCTAGCAGCAGGCGCTAAGGCAGGGGGCGCGACTCAATACCCGGTCTGCTGCGCTACCGGGCCGTTGCACGCTCGACTGACATCACGATCTGCGGGCGCAGGAGATCGTGGTGGTAGTGTTTAGCGCCGCCGCAAAACGACTGGTCAAGTTCGTGAGCGGCGCTAACATCGCCGTGCCCAGGCGCTAGCTGCTTTGCACCCCGTTAGCGCCCTCAATGGGAGGCGCAAAGCAATCGAATTTTTCCCCCGATGGCTCCCCACGGTTGATGTTTACCTTTGCAAGTCTGTAACAGACTCGCCTTGTCTCTGGGTTTGTTTCTGTAACGAAAGGCATTTTTATGTGGACAAGTCATTGGCCTGACTCACGACCCCCTTTAGGTGCACTGCCTTTAGTCTAGAACGTAAGATATAGGAGCAGGAGTCGGCCATACGGCCCCTCGAGCCTGCTCCGCCATTCAATAAGATCATGGCTGATCTTCGACCTCAACTCCACTTTCCTGCACTATCCCCATATCCATTGATTCCCTTATTACCCAAAAATCTATCGATCTCTGTCTTGAATATACTCAACGACTGAGCCTCCACAGCCCTCTGGGGTAGAGAATTCCAAAGATTCACCACCCTCTGAGTGAAGAAATTTCTCCTCATCTCAGTCCTAAATGGCCAACCCCTTATTCTGAGACTGTGACCCCTGGTTCTAGACTCCCCAGCCAGGGGAAACAGCCTCTCAGCATCTAACCTGTCAAGCCTGCTAAGAATTTTATACGTTTCAATGAGATCACCTCTCATTCTTCTAAACTCCAGAGAGTGTAGGCCCATTCTACACAATCTCTCATCATAGGACAGCCCTCTTATCCCAGGAATCAATCTTGTGAACCTTCGTTGCACCGCCTCCAAGGGTCTGGATCCGACTTTCCAACCTGTCTGACTTGGGGTGGCCCAACCAGGAGTTATACTCCCGCCAGCGCAGATCTCAGGGTCGCAAGAGCACGCAAGCCAACCCACCACATTGAAGTGCAGTGCCTAGGGAAGATTGGCTGATAGTGGCCTTCATATTGTTGTGACAAGGGAGGGTATAAATCAGCATCGTACGCGAGCTGGAAGTACACGTGTTTGGGCAGAATCAAGCTCAGCTATGGTGCCCCACCCTCCATGGTCAAATAGCCTGCATCACTCGTGGCTACTTAGACAGGTTACCAACGAGCTGCTTGTCAGAGAACAGATGTTCTTATGTATAAGTTTATAAGTAATTCCTCAAGATAATAGGGCTCAAAGGTATTTATTGGCTTTCACAGGAATTAAGCATACAATGATAACTATTATTAACAATAATTACACATATACATGGTACAAGTTATCGGAAAATTCACCACGTTACAGTTCTCGAGATCGAAGGGTTAATGGCTGATCAGACCTTGTCTGGTCATTGTCACATTGCTGGTTGTGGGAGCTTGCTGTGCACAAATTGGCTGCCGCGTTTCCTGCATTACAACAGTGACTACACTTCAAAAAGTACTTCATTGGCTGTGAAGTGCTTTGGGACATCCTGAGCTCATGAAAGGCGCTATAGAAATGCAAGTCTGTCTTGTCGAAGTCTGAAGTATCAATTCTAACACTCCTCTTCTTATACCTTTCTTTCACTCTTCTTAATGTGAGAATCTGCGTGATTCAGAGTATTACCTCATCCAGTTAGCTGCCATAACTTCAGTTTTAACAAGAATCACGCCCCAAGCCTTCACCTTGACTAAACTGTCAATCGAGTCATTCAACTGGAGACAGTTCCAGGGAACAGAGGCCCTCCACGGGGACGTTACACAGGTGTCCTCGGAGGAGTCACCATCTGAAGCCATAGCTTCTCGACTTGACGGTCAAAGTATGTCGGTAGATAGCTCTCTGGGAGCTCTCAAGGCTATGCAAACAAAGATGGTTTGTGACGTCCACAGAATCTCCTTATCAGAGAAAACACTGTCTTTGTGTTTCATTTCACTGAAAACGAAACTGAAAGTGACATTTCCAGCTTTAGAAAGTATTACAAAGTGTTTACAGCACAGAATTAAACAGCACAGAAACAGGCCATTCGGACCAACCAGCCCATGCCCAACCAGTTAATGCTCCACTCGAGCCTCCTCCCGTACTTCCTCATCTCACTCTATCAGCATCACCCTCTGTTCCCTTCGCCCTCATGCGCTTATCTAACCGCCCCATAAATACATCTATACTATTCGCCTCAACCACAGTTCCCTCTTGTGCGTAGCTGTGCGGCCGCACACACGTCGCGCGCGCTTCTGATTAAATGCCGTGCAGGCAACTGGACTGCCGGACAGCTGGAGCGGAGGACGGGTCCAGTACACCACGGCCCGGAATGCAGACAGAGTCATCGGCGAATCTTGCCGCCTCGGAGCCGATCCCAATTGGAATTTAACAAAAGAGTTGGGGCAGCGGCCACATGATGAGGGAGTGGGTGAGGGGCTGGTTGTGTCGCTCTCTGGGAAGTTCCAGGCGCTGCGGGCAGAAGCTGGAGAGGAGCCGCGCTCCGCTGGTTCCCATGGTGATGATGGCAGCGTCTCCCTCCTTCTCCTTTGGCGCCGTGGTTGCGGGGGCCTGTGTTACACAAACTCCGCGGTCCCCGCGTTGCCGTTCGGAGCGGGCCCATTCCGGAGCAGGGCCATTCTGAATGGGGCCATTCTGAGTGGGCCCAGTCTGAGTGGGCCCAGTCTGAGTGGGCCCAGTCTGAGCGGGCCCATTCTGAGCGGGGCCATTCCTGAGCAGGGCCATTCCGGAGTGGGCCCAGTCTGAGCGGGGCCAGTCTGAGCGGGGCCAGTCTGAGCGGGCCCAGTCTGAACGGGGCCAGTCTGAGCGGGCCCAGTCTGAACGGGCCCAGTCTGAGCGGGCCCAGTCTGCGCGGGGCCAGTCTGAGCGGGCCCAGTCTGAACGGGGCCAGTCTGAGCGGGCCCAGTCTGAGCGGGGCCAGTCTGCGCGGGCCCAGTCTGCGCGGGGCCATTCCTGAGCGGGGCCATTGTGAGCGGGGCCATTCCTGAGCGGGCCCATTCTGAGCGGGGCCAGTCCTAAGCGGGCCCATTCTGAGCGGGGCCAGTCCTGAGCGGGGCCATTCCTGAGCGGGGCCATTCTGAGCGGGGCCAGTCCTAAGCGGGCCCATTCTGAGCGGGGCCAGTCCTGAGCGGGGCCATTCCTGAGCGGGGCCATTCTGAGCGGGGCCAGTCCTAAGCGGGCCCATTCTGAGCGGGGCCAGTCCTAAGCGGGCCCATTCTGAGCGGGGCCAGTCCTGAGCGGGGCCAGTTCAGTGCAGCCAGCCACCATTATGGGGCTGAACGAAGCTTTAAAAATCGGTGGGAGAGATCGGCAGATAACCAGGTGATCCTGATCTTATTAAACCTGTCACAGGTGAGTGAGTCGCCGAGTTTTACCTGCAACAGGTGAGTAAGAAGGGACTTTGTTGCTGTCAGATGGCAGTGACATGTTTTAGGAGAGGAAATGAGAAATGGATTTGTGTGAATTTTGAGCTGTACGCGAATCCGCTTTTTAAAATAAAATGATGGGTTTGTAAGATCAGGCTTTCAATCATTAGGTGAAACAAGGAAGCACTTTAGCAGAAGGAAGAAGAGCGATTCACACAAATTTAACACTTTTATTTGCTACTTTTTAATAAATCCAATATTGCACCAGGGGTGGATTTATGGTTTTAATCTTGTTGCTGATGGAAGTTCATAAAAACCTGAATAACATTAAAAAGTGGGGAAAATTGGAGCTTACTTTTGAAATCAGGTTTATATTTTTAGAAATGTTGAGGCACCTCACTTTCTACAGGCCAACTCAATTAGCGCATCTGCCTGCTGAAGAATTCAAACCGCCTGGGGGGCAACACCAGGTTGCCTTTGGCAGAAACAAAAATATGATAATTTTTTTTTTTAATTCGGAAAATTGTTTAAAGCCAGATAAAAATACGGGAAAGTGAAGTTAATGCTACCGTAAACAAACTTGTAGAATGGGAACGTAAATGACAAATGAATTTCCATATAGAGAAGTGTGAGATGGTGCATTTTGGCAGGAGGAGTAAGGAGGCCACCTACTCCTTGGAAAATAAGAGACTAAATGGGGTCGAGGTGCAAAGGGATCAAGGGGGATAGATTCACAAATCATTAAAAGTAACAACGCAAGTTAAAAAAAGCCATAAACGTGCGAATAAAGCACAGGGGTTCATTTCTAGAGGAATAGAATTCAAAAGCAGAGATGTTATGTTCAACAACAACTTGTATTTATATAGAAAGAAAGACTTGTATTTCTACAGCGCCTTTCATGACCACCGGACGTCTCAAAGCGTTTTACAGCCAATGAAGTACTTTTAAAGTGTAGTCACTGTTGTAATGTGTGAAACACGGAAGCCAATTTGTGCACAGCAAGCTCCCACAAACAGCAATGTGATAATGACCAGATAATCAGTTTTAGTGATGTTGATTGAGGGATAAATATTGGCCAGGACATCGGGGAGAGCTCCCCCTGCTCTTCTTCAAAATAGTGCCATGGGATCTTTTACGTCCACCTGAGAGAGCAGACAGGGCCTCGGTTCAACGTCTCATCCAAAAGACGGCACCTCCGACAGTGTAGCGCTCCCTCAGCACTGCACTGGAACGTCAGCCTAGATTTATGTGGTCAGGTCCCTGGAGTGGGACTGGAACCCACAACCTTCTGTCCCCGAGGCGAGTGTGCTACCCACTGAGCCACAGCTGACACCTACACCTTTAATGTAGTAAAACGTCCCAAGGCGCTGCACAGGAGTATTTTAAGACAAAAAATTTGACACCAAGCCACATAAGGAGAAATTATGGCGTCTTAAAGGAGGAAAGAGAGGTAGCGAGGCCGAGAGGTTAGGCAGGGAATTCCAGAGCTTAGGGCCTAGGCAACAGAAGGCACGGCCACCAAAACTTGTATAGAACCTTATCTGATTGTCTTATGCTTTGAGACGGTGGGGTGGCAATATGGCGTTACTGTATATATGCTTTTAACTGGTCACTGTTGTTGGTGTAAAAGTTGTTGTTGTTGTAAAATTTGCTCACTGACGAAATGGTCGCGCTCAAAGGAGTTCGGGGCCTGCTCAGTACAAAAAAAAATTACAGTGGACATTGGCCTCAACCACTCCCTGTGGTAGCGAGTTCCACATTCTCACCACTCTCTGGGTAAAGAAGTTTCTCCTGAATTCCCTATTTGATTTCTTGGTGACTATCTTATATTGATGGTCTCTAGTTTTGTTCTTGCCCACAAGTGGAAACACTCTCTTTGTGTCTTCTCTATCAAAACCTTTCATAATTTTAAAGACCTCTATTAGGTCACCCCTCAGCCTTCTTTTTTTAAGAGAAAAGAGACCCAGCCTGTTGTTCATCCTTTCAACAACAGGCCATTCGGCCCAACTGGTCCGTGCCGGTGTTTATGCTCCACACGAGCCTCCTCCCACCCCTCTTCATCTAAACCCATTACAACCCAGACAGAAATGCACGAAGCAGGGAATAAATGTCGGTGTCCTAGGTCAAAATCGTGAAACTCCCTCCCTAACAGCACTGTGGGAGCACCTTCGCCATACGGACTGCAGCAGTTCAAGAAGGCGGCTCACCACCACCTTCTCAAGGACAATTAGGGATGGGCAATAAATTCCGGCCTTGCCAGCAACACCCACATCCAGTAAATAAATATTTTTTTAAATCCAGAAATGAAAGAAATGAATATAAAATAACTCGCTTCTTACACTGCCGGTGCAGTGGAGAAGGAGGAGACTCTTGTGAAGACTAAATTCTCAGAATGTTTTGTCTGTTGAAGGAAGGCGGAGAGATGTATTTCAGTGACATGTACGCCAGTGAGGTTCTGGATGAAGAGCTGAAGAAGGATCCGGTGCTTTGGGGTAATTGTTCTTTCTCTCTGGAACTCTTCGCACGTCACTGTTTGTACAGCGCACTGCACAGCCCATTTGGCCGGGTAGAGTTATTCGACTAAACTGAGCCTATTGCCGACTGAAAACACCGGCATTTATGCAGTGTTAACAGCAACTGGCTTCCGCAGAGTAATTTCTATCTCCATTGCCCATCATCTCTATAAGTGACAATGGCCCAGAATTTGCTGGGAAATTAGCGCCGAGTTTAATGGCGTCGCCGTTATTCATGTCACCAGCAATTTGTGGCGGGGAAGAGATACGCCACAAAAGAGTTGCGAATTGCCGCAAGTTGCTGGACAAATTGCGCTGCTTCACTGTTAGCCTCGCAAAAACGGGAGTTCGCCTTCGACCTCCCCGTGAGTTGCATGAGGTTGCTGCATTTGCACAGTGATTCCAATTAATCTCTCCGCAGAAAGTTAGGGCTGCTACTTAATAGCGTAAGGACCCTTTTAATGAGGAGATTTATGCAATGCCACTCAATCTCTCTGGCCCAGAAAGGGAACAATTGAAACTGTGGAGTCTCATTCCTGCAGGTAGTAAATTGTTGCTAGAGGTTTTTAAAATTTGAAATGTTTTAATTTTTTTCTTATTCTGTCACTTTTTTTTCTCTCTCTCTTAATCCAATCTTTCTTTCCCTCTCTTTATTTCTCTCTCTGTACCTGATTTGACTCAAATTCGCCCGATTCCCATCTCCGTCATTCCTCTGTTTCTTTCTCAATTCTTTAATCTCATTGGTTAAGGAGATAGACTGTTGGTCCCGTCGTTCACCGAGGTCCCAGATACCCCGTTGCCCTCTCCGCCCCGTTATCAACTCGCCCTCCCAGCAATTTGCAGCACTATAATTTTTCAAACTGAAGGGTGAGGAGAACAGTCTAACAAACGGGGGTACACTGCGAGATGCCTCGCTCCAGACAATTGTGCAACATTCCCGCTAAGCTGCGAAGCCGTGCCGCGGTCTGGAGGTCCCGCGCGGCGGTCTGGAGGTCCCACGCGGCGGACTGGAGGTCCCGCGCCGCGGTCTGGAGGTCCCGCGCGGCGGTCTGGAGGTCCCGCGCCGCGGTCTGGAGGTCCCGCGCGGCGGTCTGGAGGTCCCGCGCGGCGGTCTGGAGGTCCCGCGCCGCGGTCTGGAGGTCCCGCGCCGCGGTCTGGAGGTCCCGCGCGGCGGTCTGGAGGTCCCGCGCAGCCCGCTCACCAGTTAAAGGGACCGCGCACAAAAAAACAATTGGAGGGAACATTGGGCCAGTTGTTGGATGCTCAGGGATCTGAAGCTAACTGGAACAGGTCTGACAGTTCTCTGGGATTTTATCTTGTTGCTGGCAGGGGAGGGGCTCGCAGGCGCCCTGTACTGGAAGGATTTAATCAGTCTGGTGAAGGCGCTGGGATTCAGCACACCTTACCTGGTCACTGCAAGTCGCATTACAATCCACAAACCCGAACTTCTCAAACAGACGGGTAAGTGTCTTCGTTGCGGTTACTAAGCGATTACTCTCTGTATAACTCACTGCCAGCTCTCTGTTACTCTGACGTGTCAGCCGTGGTTCAGTGGGTGGCACTCTCTCGCCTCCGAGTCAGAAGGATTGTGGTTTCGAGTCCCACTCCAGAGACTTGAGCATCTAATGTAGGCGGACACTCCCAGTGCCAGTACTGAGGGAGTGCGGCACTGCCGGAGGTGCCATCTTTCGGATGAAACGTTAAACCGAGGCCCCGTCTGCCCTCTCAGGTGGACGTAAAAGATCCCACAGCACTATTTCGAAGAAGAGCAGGGAGTTCTCCCCGGTGTCATTGTTAATATTTATCCCTCAATCATCATCACCAAAACAGATTATCTGGTCATTATCACATTGCTGTTTGTGGGAGCTTTCTGTGTGCATTGTGGGAGTATCTTCACCACACAGACTGCAGCGGTTCAAGAAGGCGGCTCACCACCACCTTCTCAAGGGCAACTAGGGATGGGCAATAAATGCTGGCCTTGCCAGCGACGCCCAGATCCCATAAGCGAATAAAAAAATTGGCTGCCGCATTTCCCACATTACAACAGTGACTACACTTCAAAAAGTACTTCATTGGCTGTAAAACGCTTTGTGACGTCCCGAGGTTGTGAAAGGCGCTATAGAAATGCAGGTCTGTATAACTCACTGCCAGCTCTAATTCTCTCTGTAAATCTCACACATTACATCCTCTTGCCAATGACCCCCTCTGGTAATTTTGTCTCCCAGGAGATGTGAAGTACGCGTCTGGAACTTATCGCTTTTTCAAACTCCCCGCCAACGGGAGTGATAAGAAAGCTCGGGTCACCTATAAAGGAACAGTGACTGACCACCAGGACCAGCTACAGTTTGATTCCGTTCACACTTTCAAAGTAAGAAGGCTTAAATAAAGCGAGAGCTTTGTATAAACATTTAGATAATATTGTGCCTGATCACACCACCCAGAAATAGCTCAAAGCTCTTGGCGTTCATTGAATTACATTGTTGGGTTAACTTGTGGGCAAGTGATCATTTTCTCCTGTTGCTAAGGTAAAGATCAGATCTGATCTACTCATCCTCCACCTCATCTGATCTGAGCTTATCCTTCCAAAAAGCCACCACTCCAGCAACTCCACGTTTGAATGTCTCCAATCAGGTCTCCACCCCTACCACAGAACTGAAACAGCCCGAACCAAAGTCACGAGTGACGTTCTCTGTGACTCTGACCCTCCTTGTTCTCCTCGTTCTCTCTGCAGTCACGGTCAACTGTACCATCGTCTTTCCTCAGTGGGACTGCCCTCGCTTGGTTCCACTCTTACCCATCCAATAATAGTCAGAGCATCCTCCAGCAATGGCTTCACTTAACATCCTCATACCATCTTCTTGGGAACCCCCCCTGAGGATAAATCCTTGCCCCCACCCCACACACTCCTCTACCTCATCTACATACTAATCCTTCTCTCACCTCTGAGTCCGAAGGTTGTGAGTTCATGTCCCACTCCAGAGACTTGAGCACATAATCCAGGCTGATGTAGGGGGTGGTGTTTTGTGTCAGCTTCACCTCTGACTTCTGAGCGGTTCGAATCGCTCCCACTCCCTTGGTTCTAGACCTTGGACTTATTTGGGGGTTGTGATAAAAGGTGCAGCAGACAATTGAGTTTGATGAATGAACTTTGATCTTTATTCAAGAAAGTAAAACACAACACAAACACTCTTAACACTCTAAAGGTGGGGGGAACACTTCGGTACAAGCGAGGGAAATAACATTAGAAGAATACTTCACCCCTCCCAATCCCACTTCACTAGCTAGGTTGGACTCCAGAGAACCAGGAATAATGCTCACCAAATGAATCCTTGACAGTTGAGAGTTAGGGTTTAGAGTCTTTTGAGTAAAAAGTTTTGTAAGGCCCTTGTTGCCGCGAGGTGTCTGATGGTCACTGGAACTGTTGCTCTGGTTTCTTCTTGCGTGTCGGCCTGCTTCTGGAGCTGTTGGCCTTCTTTGTTGAACTTCTTTCTGTTGAACTCTGCCTCTGTTTAAACTGTCTTCTTCCGAGCTGTGGAACTGCCTTCTTGCAGAACTGTAACTGTCTTCTTGCAGAACTGTGGAACTGCCTTCTCTTTGCTTCTCCTGAACTCTGTAACTCCAGCTCTCACTTCTGCTGAAAACAGGCTTTCAATTGAACTCGAAACTGCAGAACTGCCTTCTGTTGAACTTGAACTGTTTTACTGGAGAATTGTTGAGAACGGGCCTTTAATTATACCCATTGAAGCTTCCTTATCAAAACCAAATCAAATCCTTTGTAAGATTTTTGGAGGCCTCGTTAACAGTAACGACTTTACTAGCGTGTTAACTGGTTTTGTAAATGTGTGAACTGGTTTCACGATAGCTCCATCCTGTCGATCTGTTGTTTAATCGGAGTTTGAATTGTCCTCATGTTTTGGGTTTCTTGACTGGGTCTAGGACTTGCTTTATGCATGTCTTTAATGGGTTCTGTAAATGGTTTTGATGGGGCCTGTCTTCTCCCAGGGTCTATTGTTCAAATGTTAATGTCTGCTGGGGCTTGAGTGAGGTCATCCTGGTTCCCCAGACAGAGCAATTAACTGCAATAACCAAAACTGCTTTTACAGAGGTCATCCAACTTCCTTCACAGCCTTTTCTCCCTTTACAGGCCCAGACATGTTTTTAAAATGCCAAAACTTTGGTTTTGGTCTTATATTCCTTAGGTTAGGCCCAAATGCATTTTTATCACTGAGGTAGTTCCAAAGTCCTTTTTCCTTAGGTTTTGGGGATCTGTAAATTTTGGAAACCTTACACTGACACTCCCAGTGCAGTTCTGAGGGAGTGCTGCGCTGTCGGAGGTGTCGTCGTTGGGATGAGACGAACTGCACTGGGAGCGTCAGCGTAGATTTTGCACTCAAGTCTCTGGAGTGAGACCTCGAACCTACAACCTCCTGAATTAGAGGTGAGAGTGCTCCCCACTGAGCCACGGCTGATGCCACGGGTAGGATGTCGGCTTCGATCATGCACACTGTAAGACTGGAGGCCGTTGTCTTCTGACCTAGAAGCACTAATAGAGCCAAGCTGACCCTCAGTACTCTGGACAAAGATATTTTCACATCCAAGCACTGAGAATAGTGAACCTGAAGTGGACTGTTCCAGATTGATCAAGACTGCCTTGGTTTCCTTGATTCTTTCCCAGTAACATTTTTTTCAAGGATTGCTTAGTTTCCTGAGGGTTTTCTTCTTGAGGTTACATCCCCCTCTTTCGCTCCCTGCAGCTTGCTGGTTTTCTATGCCTGGTCCGCGTTTTATCTTGGGCCCTGGGATTCAAGAGTGGATGGACAATGAATTCCCCAAACCCGCGCTGTGCTTCAGCTGGCCAGCAGGTGGCGGGCAAGAGCAACTTGGACACAACTACCTCCAACTTTCTTCCAACTTTCTCTCCTGGTTTTCAATCAGTGTCTCCCTGCCTCTCTCCAATTTGGGCTTCGATTACGTAGAATTCTACAGCACAGAAACAGGCCATTCAGCCCAGCTAGTCTGTGCTGGTGTTTATGCTGCACATGAGCCTCCTCCCATCTTACTTCATCTCACCCTATCAGCATATCCTTCTATTCCTTTCTCCCTCATATGCTTATCCAGCTTCCCCTTAAATGCATCCATACTATTTGCCTGAACCACTCCCTGTGGTAGCGAGTTCCACATTCTCTCCACTCTCTGGGTAAAGAAGTTTCTCCTGAATTCCCGATTGGATTTATTAGTGTCTATCTTATATTTATGGCCCCTAGTTTTAGTCTCCCCAACAAGTGGAAGCATCATCTCTACGTCCACCCTATCGAACCCCTTCATCATTTTAAAGACCTCTACAAGGTCACCTCTCAGTCATTTCTTTTCGAGAGAAAAGAGCCCCAGCCTGTTCAATCTTTGCTGATAGTTATAACCTCTCAGAGGTTAGATGAAGAAGGGTGGGGAGGAGGCTCGTGTGGAGCATAAACACCGGCATGGACCAGTTGGACCGAGTGGCCTGTTTCTGTGCTGTAAATACTTTGTAAGACTATGTACTGTGTAACTGAACTCCTTACAGAAACACGTCACGCAGAAATTCAGCTCTATTTCAGCCAGCAGCAGGAACGCACGATCTGTGAGTCAGAAAAGGCACAGAGAAATCCCTTCCCCGCCCTCACCGTATTATTCAATCTCTGTCCAGCTGCTACCTGAGACAACTGATAAAGTCTCAGTGTGAAGCAAGCCGATGGCAAAGTCTGTGGCTCGATGGTAGCCTTCTTGTCTGAGCCAGAAGGTTGTGTGTTCATGTCCCATTCCAGAGATTCGAGCACATAATCCAGGCTGACACTCCCAGTGCAATGCTGAGGGAGTGCTGCACTGTCGGAGGTGCCGTCTTTCGGATGAGACGTTAAACCGAGGCCTCGTCTGCCCTCTCAGGTGGACGTAAAAGATCCCACGGCACTATTTGAAGAACAGCAGGGGAGTTCTCCCCGGTGTCCTGGCCAATATTTATCCCTCAACCAACATCACTATCTGGTCATTTATTTCAATGCTGTTTGTGGGAGCTTGCTGTGCGCAAATTGCCTGCCGCGTTTCCCTATATTTCAACAGTGACTACACTTCAAAAGTACCTCATTGGCTGTAAAGCACTTTGGGACGTCCTGAGGTGGTGAAAGCCTTTGTAATGGACGCCTATGGTGATCCTGGGATGAGAGGGTTGTCCTATGAGGAGAGATTGCGTAGAATGGGCCAATGTTCCCTTGAATATTTTTTGGGTGCGTAGCCCCGTCAAGGGGATGGGCGGCCCATTCAAAATACCGCACATGCGGGGCCTTTCCCATTTAAGAGCCGGTGAGCTGGCTGCGTGGGAGCTGCAGAGCGCTCCATGGCCACGCGGCCACACAGCGTAAAGTGAACATTGAAATGGGCCGATACTCTCTGCAGTTCGGAAGAATGAGAGGTGATCTCATTGAAACATATAAGATTCTGAAGGGGATTGACAGGGTAGATGCAGGGAGGATGTTTCCCCTGGCTGGGGAGTCTAGAACCAGGGGTCACAGTCTCAGAATAAGGGGTCGGCCATTTAGGACTGAGATGAGGAGAAATTTCTTCACTCAGAGGGTGGTGAATCTTTGGAATTCTCTACCCCAGAGGGCTGTGGAGGCTCAGTCGTTGAGTATATTCAAGGCTGAGATCCATAGATTTTTGGGAAGGTGGAGTTGAGGTAGAAGATCAGCCATGATCCTATTGAATGGCGGAGCAGGCGCGAGGGGCCGTATGGCCGACACCTGCTCCTATTTCTTATGTTCTTATGGCACGGTTAACGTCATTTGCCCGATATAGGCAGCTGCCCGTGATCAGCGTGGACAGTGTAAGTTCTGGCGACTGTTCATAAAAGAAAGACTTGCATTTATATAGCGCCTTTCACAACTTGAGGACGTCCCAAAGCGCTTTACAGCCAATGAAGTACTTTTGAAGTGTAGTCACTGTTGTAATGTAGGAAACGCGGCAGCTAATTTGCACACAGCAAGCTCCCACAAACAGCAATGTGATAATTACCAGATAATCTGTTTTAATGATGCTGGTTGAGGGATAAATATTGGCCTAGGACACCGGGGAGAACTCCCCTGCTGATCTTTGAAATAGTGCCATGGGATCTTTTTGTCCACCTGAGAGAGCAGACGGGGCCTCGGTTTAACATCTCATCCAAAAGACGGCACCTCCGACAGTGCAGCACTCCCTCAGTACTGCACTGGGAGTGTCAGCCTGGATTTTTGTGTTTAAGTCTCTGGAGTGAGACTTGAACCCGCAACCAACCCTTATCTGAGGAAGGATGTTCTTGCCATGGAGGGAGTGCAGCGAAAATTCACCAGACTGATACCTGGGATGGCAGGAATGACGTATGAAGAGAGATTGGGTCGATTGGGCTTGTATTCGCTAGAGTTTAGAAGAATGAGAGGGGATCTAATTGAAACTTATAAAATGCTAACAGGACTAGACAGACTAGATGCAGGAAGGATGTTCCCGATGGCGGGGGAGTCCAGAACCAGGGGTCACAGTCTAAAGATAAGGGGTAAGCCATTTAGGACAGAGATGTGGAGGAATTTCTTCACCCAGAGAGTGGTGAACCTGTGGAATTCTCTACCACAGAAGACAGTTGAGTCCAATTCATTAAATATATTCAAGAAGGAGTTAGATATATTTCTTAAGGCTAAGGGGATCAAGGGATATGGGGAGAAAGCAGGGACAGGGTACTGAATTTGGATGATCAGCCATGATCGCATTGAATGGCGGAGCAGGCTCGAGGGGCTGAATGGCCTACTCCTGCTCCTATCTTCTATGTTTCTATGTTTCAAGCCCTACTCCATAGAGTATATTCTTTTTCTCATTCATTGTGGGCATTACTGGCAAGGCAGGCACTTATTACTCATCCCTAATTGCCCTGGTTGTGGGGGGGCGGGGTGGAGAGGCTGCATTCTTGAACCATTAATAGTGGTTTAATACAATGGAGTGAGCCTTCTAGGCCACTTCAGAGGGCAGTTAAGAGACAACCACATTGGTGTGGGACTGGAGCTATGAATATTAAACGGCGTGGATAAAGTGAAACGAGATGTTTATGAAAGAGGAGGTCACAGAGTCAGGGTTGGGGAGCACCAATTCGACCTCCATCTTTCAGTTTTACTCGTAGGTTCTCGTTTTCAGCCGTCTCTTTCATTTGTTTCCTTGCAGAAGGATGAAGCAGTGGAGGTTGACGGGGAGCTGGCCATGGTCCTGAAGACCTCCCGCTTCGCCTCTCATTTCGTTTTTCAAACCACTGAGGGCGAGGCACCTTTTAAAGACGGCCCTCAGCAGGTAAGGGGATACCTTTCAGTCCGGATCTCTGCATACGCTGCTGAGAAAGAGAGTGTTCCATTCAAAAAAAAAATAACTCCACACATTTCAGGAAGTAGTCTCGGGGGTTGAGGTATCCCCCAGTGCATCACTGAGCCACTTGGTCTTAGGTCTGATTCCTGGTCTGTGTTAAGTTAGCACCTGCTCCTCCCGAGCACGCTACACTTATCACATGTCATGTCTCACATGACTCATATACTCTATCCCACAATGTTATTCTCTGAACGACGTCTATCTGATTTGCATTTAAATGAATACTCTCTGCTGTCACTGTCTCCCTAGGGAGCCTGTTCCATAGATTGACCACTCGCTCACTGAAATATTGTTTCCACAGATTAGTTTTGATAGAGGAGCCTTTCAGCTATCCAATATATTACATAGAAAAGGAGCCTTTCAGCTATCTAATATCACAAAGACTAGGAGACTTTCAGCTATATAATATAGGAACATAAGAACATAAGAACATAAGAAATAGGAGCAGGAGTAGACCAATCGGCCCCTCGAGCCTGCTCCGCCATTCAATGAGATCATGGCTGATCTGATCCAACCTCAACTCTAAAGAACACAAGAAGTAGGAGCAGGACCAGGCCACTCGGCCCCTGGGCCCGCTCCGCCACCCACAGGGCCTTGACCGATCCGAACTCAAACTCATGTCCAATTTCCAGCCCGCTCCCCGTAACCCCTGATTCCCTTTACTTCTAGGAAACGGTCTATTTCTGTTTTAAATTTATTTAATGAAGTAGCTTCCACAGCTTCCTGGGGTAGCAAATTCCACAGACCCACTACCCTCTGAGTGAAAAAGTTTCTCCTCATCTCAGTTTTGAAAGAGGAGCCGCTTATTCTAAGATTATGTCCCCTAGTTCTAGTTTCACCCATCATTGGGAACATCCTTACCTTCATTCATTTAGTCTGGGCTGGACACAAACTAAACTCCTGGAAGCAGACAGACACTGGTCCAATTGACCAGTCCAGGACTCTTGGGTGTTATAGGTTAGTTTCTGGATTTATTGCACCCTGTGTGATGGGAATGCATATTGAAAATTGAGACACAAATACCAATCATCCCAATTCCCAAGCTGTGTGATTTTCCATCCATTCGTTTATAGAAAAATTGTGTGGCCCTCAGATTGGGTGCGCTGACTGATTTCTGCATTCAAATTCTTGATATGGGCTCCTGCCATGTAAACTTTTCAATCAGGAACACTCAATCATTAAAGTTACCTGAACATTCACTCCCTCCACCACCGGTGCACCGTGGCTGCAGTGTGGACCATCTACAAGATGCACTGCAGCAACTCGCCAAGGCTTCTTCGGCAGCACCTCCCAAACCCGCGACCTCTACCACCTAGAAGGGCAAGGGCAGCAGGCACATGGGAACACCACCACCTCCAAGTTCCCCTCCAAGTCACACACTATTCTATCTTGAACATACATCGCCATTCCTTCATCGTCACTGGGTCAGTATCCTGGAACTCCCTCCCTAACAGCACAGTGGGAGCACCTTCACCACACGGACTGCAGCGGTTCAAGAAGAATGCCCACCACCACCTTCTCAAGGGCAACTAGGGGATGGGCAATAAATGCCGGCCATGCCAGCGACGCCCACATCCTGAGAATTAATTAAAATATATCCTTCGTCATGCACCCTAGAGTGTGACAGAGAAGACAGGTGTAGACCTTTCTACTCTCTATGTCAATGTGCAGCGGAATGAGGGGAGCAGAATGCAATGGAGCTTCATCCTGTTTTCTTTCTGTTCCCCTCAGCCAGGCATCTTTCCTACCATCTGCTGTTGTATCTGACAAACTGGCAAGATCAGTCAACCTCCATCCAATCATGTAGCAATCGAGACCTAATTTACAGTCATTCAGCACTAGTGCATTACACCATTGGAGCCACAATTTAGGATTTTTCTGGAGGGTGATTTTGTAACTATTGCCTTTTCTTTTTCAATTCTTGCAATATTAACAACAACAACAACTTGTATTTATATAGTGCCTTTAACGTAGTAAAACGTCCCAAGGCGCTTCACAGGAGCGATTATCAAACAAAATTCGACACCGAGTCACATAAGGAGATATTGGGACAGGTGACCAAAAGCTTGGTCAAAGAGGTAGGTTTTAAGGAGCATCTTAAAGGAAGTGAAAGAGGTAGCGAGGCGGAGAGGTTTAGGGAATGAATTCCAGAGCTTAGGGCCTCGGCAGCTGAAAGCACGGCCGCCAATGGTGGGGCAATTCAATCAGATCATGGCTGATCTGTAGCTGAACTCCATTTGGTTCTGTAACCCATAACACCCTTCGCCTAACAAAACTCTATCAATCTCAGTTTTGACATTTTCAATTGACCCCCAGCCTCAACAGCTTTTTGGGGGAGAGAGTTCCAGATTTCCACGACCCTTTGTGTGAAGAAGTGCTTCCCGACATCACCCCTGAACGGCCTGGCTCTAATTTTATGGTTCTGCCTCCTTGTTCTGGACTCCCCCCACCAGAGGAAATAGTTTCTCTCTCTCGACTCTATCAAACCCAATATCTATGCTCCTTGGTCCCAATTCTTGCTACCAATTCTCCGTACACTGAGCTACTGTTGGAAACATAAATGAGAGTACTCGAGGGTGAAATCAGCTATTCTTTCACCTCTCGGACCTGGATTCCATCCAGGCTCAGATACACTTTGTCAGGTACAAGGCTATTTCAATCAGTTTAGACAGATTCAATCCCGTTCTAGGAAATAGTCATGCTAGGGAGCAGAGAACTGAGATTTGAACTTTTGAAAAATGTATTGAAAACAGCTCATTTTTTATGGGGGAAAACCTTCTTTACTCAAAGACTGATGGCGAACTGTTCCTGAATATATTGTTTTCAAGGAGCTTGTCTTCCTTTACAAATCCCTTCACGGTTTTGCCTTTCCCACCAGAATGATTTCCTCCAGTCTGAGTCTCGTATCTGGCTGTAGTTCAGCATTACAATGAAACTGAGACCTGGCCAAAGTGGCCATTAACTGGTCCGGGCAGCGGGCGGTCGAGGGGGTCGTTCGGCCCGACTGCCCTGCCTCTCTTCCGCGGCCACGTTGGCGCCCGGGTGGCCCTGGAGATGGAGCACGCGGTGTCTGCCAGCACGTTCGAGGCCTTCCGCGACCAGTGGGCACCGCAGGGACTGGAGTGCTTCATCACGCCCGGGAATACAATTTTAAGTTGTTAAGGTTCTTTTAATGTTTTAAGTTAAGTTACAGTTTTATTGTTTTAACCAGAAGAGTACACTGAAACTGAATTAGTGGTGGTTGGTGAGCGATGCTCATCCAGGGATTGGGGCTAAGGCATATTGTTGGAGCAGCGTAGCAGGAGCTTTAAGCCGCAACTATAGCGCTGATCCGGAAGTGCTTGATGATGGTGATGGATGACAAAAAAATAGGAGAGTGTTTCATCTAGCAGTATTGACATCCCTCACCTTAAAACAGAGTTCATTATAACCAGGGTTTTGTTTTTCTACAGTCTCTAACTCTAACGACCTCTTCCTCTCTATCTCTCTCTAGTACTGCCACCTGAATCCCTTCTGCTCGCTGATAAACTGGGATCATCCATTCAGAAATGCTCCAAAACTCAGAAAGACGGTGTTTGTGCAAATCGGACTGAAGGGACAAGCAAAGGCGGAGAGACTAAAAGCTAAAATACTTACCCCGTGTCTTAAAGGGGCCATGTTATTTCTTACAAGCTGATTATTTCTTACAAGCTGATTCGCCGAGTTTGAATTAAAAAATACTCAGAATAAAAAATTAATTGCCCTTGTTTTACTTCCATCCGTTTTAAGACTCCATCTTCCCCACCCTTCATCGCATGGCATTCGTTGGTTAAGAGAATGGGTAGGCCAGCTGGCTTTATTTATTCCCAGGTTTTCCCCTCATCTCCTGTAGCTCTTGATAGGCTAAGGCTACTCTTGACCTCCTTATATCGTTATCGTACATCAGTGTGGGGAGTAAATTAGAGACAGCGAGCCAATCTGTCCAGCCGGACATTATGGAAGGGGACCACGTCAGTGTACATCTGGCCTGTCAGTGGGGTATTGGCAGGTACACGTCTGTCCCACACGTGCTTAACTTAATTTGTTGCCGCAGAGCCTCTGGGTCATATGGTGTATCCCAGGTTAGGCCTGAAAGGAACAGGAGGAGGCCACTCAGCCCCTCGAGCCTGTTCTGCCATTAAATTAGATCATGTCTGATCTGTAGCTGAACTCCATTTGGTTCCGTAACCCTTAACACTCTTTGCCTAACAAAAATCCATCTTTCTCAGTTTTGACATTTTCAATTGACCTCCAGCCTCAACAGCTTTTTGGGGGAGAGATTTCCAGATTCCCACTACGCTTTGTGACATCACCCCCCTGGCTCTAATTTTAAGGTTATGCCCCCCTTGTCCTGGCCTCCCCCTCCCAACCAGAGGGAATAGTTTCTCTCCTATCTACCCTCTCAAATCCTTTAATAATCTTAAACACCTCGATGAGATCACCCCTTAATCTTCTATACTCGAGGGAATACAAGCCGAGTCTATGCGACCTGTCCTCGTAATCTCATGGAATGTAGGGCAACAGATGAAGGGTCCCACCGCCACATGGCACCACCACAACAACAACAAGTTGCATTTATGATGAGTTACCCTTGGAGACTGAAGGACATTGGGGTCGATTCAATGTTTCTGCTGGGCGGAAGACCAGCGGGTTGGCTGCCCGTTTTACACCCTGCCCGATTATCTTTTCCGTTGACTTTGGGGTTGGGTAGGGTATAAAACGGAAGACCGATCCACAGTCACCTCTTTCAAGAAGGATGTTCTTGCCATGGAAGGAGTTCAGCGAAGATTCACAAGGCTGATACCTGGGATGGCAGGAATGGCATATGAGGAGAGATTGGGTCGATTGGGCTTATACTCGCTGGAGTATAGAAGAATGAGAGGGGATCTCATCGAAACATATAAAATTCTGACAGGTCTGGACAAAATAGATGCAGGAAGAATGTTCCCGATGGTCGGAGAGTCCAGAACCAGGGGTCATAATCTAAGGATAAGGGGTAAGCCATTTAGGACAGAAATGAGGAGGAATTTCTTCACCCAGAGAGTGGTGAACCTGTGGAATTCTCTACCACAGAAGGTAGTTGAGGCCAAGTCATTAATTATATTCAAGAATGAGTTAGATATATTTCTTAAAGCTAAAGGTATCAAGGGATATGGGGAGAAGGCAGGTACAGGGTACTGAGTTTGGATGATCAGCCATGATCTCATCGAATGGCGGAGCAGGCTCGAGGGGCCGAATGGCCTACTCCTGCTCCTATCGTCTATGTTTCTATGTTTCCCCACCCCGGCTGGACCAGTTAGAACATCATTAATTCGCTGGACAACGCACACAGTGAAATTGCAGAGGGACTGCTGCAGGTGGCAGAGTGACACACAATATAGCTCATGTAGTCCGAGGAGGAATGAGGAGATAGGAGTGTTTTCATGCGTGTCCATAACTTCAATCAGAATATTATCTCAACTTAAGAGGTGAAATTAAGAGCAGAGAACGGAGATTAGAATTTTTTTTAAATGAATTGAGAACTGCTAATTTATTAGGAAAATACTCAAAGTCCGATAGCTCAGTGTTCCTGAATATATTGACTTACCTTGCTTTACAAATCCTTTATGGTTTCACCTTTCCCTCCACAATGATTTCCTCCACCTGTACACCCCAACGTGTATATATTCAATGAAAATTAACTTTTATACTTTTAGAAAAAATATTTTACTTTCTGTACTTATTTTTAAAACTATTGAATATGGGCAGACACCCCAGCTTTAATAATTTTTATATATGTTAAACAGAATACTGATTCTAAACACCGAATGTTTAGAATGTCAGCCTTGCACTATTGACTCTGAGTCAGAAGGCTTGGAGTTCAAGCCCCACTTCCGGGGACTTGAGCACGTTATCTGGGCTGACACTCCCAGTGCGGTGCTGAGGGAGTGCTGCACTGTCGGAGGTGCCGTCTATCGGATGAGATGTTAAACCAAGGCCCCGCCTGCCCTCTCGGGTCGATGTATTTCGAAGAGGAGCAGGAGCAGGCCAATATTTATCCCTCAACCAACATCGCAAAAAAAAAAACCAGATTATCTAGTCATTATCACATTGCCGTTTGTGGGACCTTGCTGTGCAAAAATTGGCTGCTGCAATTCCCTATGTTGGAACAGTGACTACACTTCAAAATTATTGGATTGGCTGTAAAGCGCTTTGGGACGTCCTGAGGTCGTTAAAGACGCTGTAGGAATGCAATTCCTTCCTTCTTTTCTCGAGAAATTAAGTTAATTAACAACAAAAATAAAGATTTAAAACTAGTTTAATTCCTAATTAGAAAATAAAGATTAAAACCATCAAAATAATGCTTTTTAAAATATAACAGGGAAGTAGAAAATAAAAAATTAAAATCAACCAATTTTATCTACTGTCTTAATGTACAATTACAGGTGATGTATTGTCAGGATTGGAATCATTGTGCATTTGAGCACTGCACCAGATTTCCTGAAACTATATCTCTCAATGAAATTAAGATGGGTTGTAAAAAGTGTTTAAAGCTTGAACAACATACTATTACAACAACAACAACTTGTATTTCTATAGCGCCTTTAACATAGTAAAACGTCCCAAGGCGCTTCACAGGAGTATTTTAAGCCAAAAAATTTGACACCAATTCACATAAGGATAAACAAGGGCAGGTGACCAAAAGCTTGGTCAAAGAGGTAGGTTTTAAGAAGCGTCTTAAAGGAGGAAAGAGAGATCATAGAATCATAGAAAGTTACAGCACGGAAGGAGGCCATTTCGGCCCATCGTGTCCGCGCCGGCCAACAAAGAGCTATCCAGCCTAATCCCACTTCCCAGCTCTTGGTCCGTAGCCCTGCAGGTTAGAGCATCCCAAGTGCACATCCAAGTACTTTTTAAATGTGGTTAGGGTTCCTGCCTCTAGAGGTAGCGAGGCGGACAGGTTTAGGCAGGGAATTCCAGAGTTTAGGGCCTAGGCAACAGAAGGCACGGCCACCAAAGGTTAAGCGATTATAATCAGGGATCCTCAAGAGGTCAGAATTAGAGGAGCACAGATATCTCGGGGTTGTGGGGCTGAAGGAGATTACAGAGATGGGAAGAGGCTGGTAGCATAGTGATTCTGTTACTGGACTAGTAATACAGAAGCCTGGACTAATGATCCAGAGACGTGAGTTCAAATCCCACCATGATAGCTGGGGAATAAAAAGCTAGTATCAGCAATGGTGACCATAAAACATATTAGATTATCGTAAAAATCCATCTGGTTCACTAATGTCCTTTAGGGAAGGAAATCTGCCGTCCTTACCCGGTCTGGCCTATATGTGACTCCAGACCCACAGCAATGTAGTTGACTCTTAACTGCCCCTCTGAAATGGCTGAATAAGCCACTCAGTTGTACCAAACTGCTGCAAAGAATCAAATGCAAGTTTTTTTTAATCGTTCATGGGATGTTGGCGTCGCTGGCAAGGCCAGCATTTATTGCCCATCACTAATTGCCCTTGAGAAGGTGGTGCTGAGCCACCTTCTTGAACTGCTGCAAAGAAGTATACACTCCCCCACAGCCCGTCCCCCTCCCTCAACGCCCCACACCTCCCCCATAGCCCCTCCCTTCCCCCACAAGCTCCTCCCCCTCCCCTAGCAACTCCCCCTCTCCCAGAGCTCCACCCCTCCCCTAGCACCTCCCCCACAGCCCCTCCCCTCCCCCTAGCAACTCCCCCTCCCCCACAGCCCCATCCCCTCCCCCATAGCCCCCCTGCCTAGCCGAGCCCCTCACCCACAGCTCCTCCTCTTCACCCACCCCATAACACCTCCCCGACAGACCCTCCCCCACAGCACATCCCCTCCTCCACAGCACCTCCCCCTCTCCCACAGCCCCTCCGCTCCTCCACAGCCGCTCCCTCTACACCAGAGACCCTCCCCTCCCCCTCACCCAGAGCCCCTCCCCTCCCCCACAGTCCCTCCCCATCGCTCACAACCCCTCCCCTCCCCACAGCCCCTCCCCTTCCCCACAGCCCCTCCCCCTCACCCAGAGCTCCTCCCTTCCCCCCACAGCTCCTTCCCCTCCCTAGCAACTCCCCTCCCCATCACCTCCCCTCCCCCACAGCCCTTCCCCCTTCCCCACAGCCTCTCCCCTTACCTCTAACTCCAACTCCGACCCCTACCCCTACCCCACAGCTCCTCCCCCTCCCCCTCCCCCACAGCTCCTCCCCTCCCCGCTATCACAGCCCCTCCCCCTCCCCCACAGCCCCTCCCCTCCCCCACAGCCTTTCCCCCATAGCCCCTCCCCTCCCCCTTCACCCTCCCCACAGCTCCTCCCCATAGCCTCTCCCCGCCCCTAACCCCGCCCCAGAGCCCCTCCCCTGCCTCACAGCCCCTCCCCCAGAGCCCCTCCCCTGCCTCACAGGCCCTCCCCTCCCCACAGCCCCGCCCCGGCCTCACAGCCCCACCCACACAGCCCCTCCCCCTCGCTCACAGCCCCTCCCCTTACCTCACAGCCCATCCCCTCCCCCAGAGCCCCTCCCCTGCCTCACAGCCCCTCCCCCTCACCCACAGCTCCTCCCCCTGCCTCAGCCCCTCCCCTCCCTCACAGCCCCACCCACACAGCTCCTCTCGCGGACCGGCCATGACGGTGGAACAAAATGTTCTGCAGCAGCACTCGCAGAAGGTAATTGAAAAACAAACCCCTCAGCAAACAAAAACCCTCCTCGTCCTCTTCTACTATTGATTTAAAACCGCCCTAAATCATTCTGGTTTGTTTTTTAAAAAAAAAACAATGACAGTCAGCCCGGCGCCTGAGTTGCCCATCCCCGGGGCCGGGCTGAGGCGCCTCTTCCCCGGCCTCCCCGCCAGGCGAGCCGCAGGCCTCGGGCCCAGCCTGGCAGCCCCCACAACGGGGAATAATGGCCAGTGCTGGCTGGGCGGCTGCTCCCCAGGGCAGGGCAGAGGCTTTTTACACCGGAGGAGGAGGAGGAGGAGGAGAGGGGAGAGGTTTTATTTTATTGTGTGTGTGTTTTTTAAATCCATTGAATGCTGGAGTTGCTGGTTGTTTATTTTTCTGTTCTGGCTGCTTGTTGTGAGGCTGTGATCTTGCAGCAGGGAAGCTTGTATTTACTTTTGACAGTGTGTTGGGATTGTAATATTTCTCTGCCTCCTGCTCCCTCCAAACTCAGCCCAGTATTGTACCCAACCCATAATAAGGGACATTGATAAAGTGCATTTGTTGTTATATATTCTATTATATCGCCACGCTCCAATTCTGGCCTCTTGTGCATCCCTGATTTTAATCGCTTCACTATTGGCGGCCGTGCCGTCAGCCGTCTGGTCCCGAAGCTCTGGCGTTCCCTGCCTCTGAACCTCTCCGCCTCTCTCTCTCTCTCTCTCGTCCTTTAAGACGCTCCTTAAAACCCTACTGCTTTGACCGAGCCTCTGGCTCTGGTGTCCAATTCTGTCTGTTAACGCTCCTGCCAAGCGCTAACTTTCCCTGTAATTTTCTTTTGGGGTGCGCAGCCCATTCAAAATACAGCGCAAGCGCGGTTTTTCTGTTGAAAAGCTGTCCGCGCGGGACCCTCGGAGCGTAGCGTGGGCGCGCAGCTTACAGGGAACATTGCTTGAGACATTTTACTTCATTAAAGGTGCTATATAAATACAAGTTGTTGCATCGAGTTCAATTTGATTCTTATAAAGCAATGAAAAGTCCTGAATTGCGTTGTGTACTTTTTGTATAATGTCTATTTTATGTTGTATAACACATTATTGATATTTCCTCATTGAACGCTGCACTGTCGGAGGTGCCGTCTTTCGGATGAAATGTTAAACCGAGGCCCTGTCTGCCCCCTCGGGTGGATGTAAATGATCCCGTGGCACTATTTCGAAGAAGAGCAGGGGAGTTATCCCTGGTGTCCTGGCCAATATTGATTCTTCAACTGCCATCACTAAAAAAAACAGATTATCTGGTCATTATCACATTGTTGTTTGTGGGAGCTTGCTGTGCACGTTTGGCTGCCATGTTTCCTACATTACGACAGTGACTACACTTCAAACGTACTTAATTGGCTGTAAAGCGCTTTGGGACAACTTGAGGTTGTGAAAGCTGCTATATAGATGCAAGTCTTTCTGTTTTTAGTTACACCACACACTGTTGAATTATTTCCTTATTGAGTGTTGATAAGTTGTGAATTACAGTGTATATTTTGTAGATGATCTTGTATACTTTGTGTGCACTGTTATATAACACTTGACATATTTTCTGATTGAGCTTTGGAAAAATTGAGTTCTGATGTTGACCTAGATTTGAAGGATGGCAGAGAGATGCAGCTTTTATGTGTTGCTTGTGATATTTTTTTTAAAAACAGACATTGCAAGTGTTTTTTTTCCCTCCCTTCCCCATTTCCTTTTGATTAAGGGATATGGAAACTAAATCCCAGGCTTTGAGTGAGGACCTACCTGTCTGCAGGCCGCTGGTCTCAGTTGTCCTTTTTTGACAGACTTCACGGATTTTTTTTAGGATTTCTGGATTGCTCCTCTACAGAGTGGTTTTGGAAACTTGCGTGTACCACTGAATGTGTTGAAACTTTTCTACTGTCTGTCTTAAAGTTGGATGTTCTGTTTTCCATGCAAGTTTTGTGCTCCTTTCTCTGTTATCCCAACCAAGAGCCCGTTGTTCATGTGTGAGCTTAGATAGTGTTTGAGCGGTCGTGGGATACATAAAACCTGTGGTGCCTTAAAACATAAAATACTTCAAGGCGCTTTGTGAATAGATCAATCAGTAGTACAAGACGTAGGAGGGTTGACCAAAAACAGGCTCTGGGGAGGGAATTGGCAAGGGGGAGACGTTTAGGAAGGGAGTTCCAGAAATTGAGATGGCTAAAAGCTGTGGGGGGGAATGTGTAAAGGAAGCCAGAATTGGAGGCCTGTATGGCATGGGCTGGGGCACAGGAGGTTGTAGAGGTAGTGTGGGACAAGGCCATGATGGGATTTGTAAACGAGGACAAGGGATATTGAATTTGGTACATTGGGAGTGAAATCAGGCACCAAATGCTTCACATAAAGGGTGGTAGAAATCTGGAAAACTCTCCTCCAAAAGGCTGTGGATGCTGGGGTTCAATTGCACTTTCAAGACAGATCAATAGATTTTTGTTAGGTTAGGGTATCGAGGGATATGGTTCAAAGGCAGCTAAATGGGATTGAGGTCCAGATCAGCCATGCTTTAATTGAATGGCGGAGCAGGCTCGAAGGGCTGAATGGCCTCCTCCTGTTCCTATGGGAGGCGGAGTGAGTAGAGGCCAGCAAAGAGTGAACCGGCCTCAGTGTGAGATAGAATGAGGGCGACAGAGTTTTGGCCAAGTTGGAATTTGGTTAGGGTAAAGCTCAGGAGGTTATTGAGGAAGACATTCAAGAGGTTGGTCTGGAGGTAATGAACGGGCTGTAAGGATTTCAGTGGCGGTAGATATTGGGCAGGGGCTTAGGTCAGTGTTGTGGCGGAGGTGGAAGTAAGAGGTCTCGGTCTTATGGGGTTTGAAGCTCAACTTTGGGTTGAACAGGACACCGAGGTTGGGCACCACCAGGGACTGGGATTGAGTCGGGGGAAAGATGATCTACCGTGGAGATTATCACATGATTTAACGTCCACACATCTATTCCAGTAGGGGGGTCACTGGATAGAGATTAGGAGTGGGACCAGCGTTCTGAGGTTATTTCTAGTGCCTCGTCTGCCATTTTGACTGAGAATGCACACATTAGAGAATACTGGGTTCCTGCGCTGTGCTGAGTTAGCTGTATGGTGACAGCAGTGGTATCTTGATGCATGCTCCCTGGGTTAAGGACGGGTCGAACCATCTATGGTTTCTGCTCCTGATTGGCACCAGTTGGTGAGGTGACGAAGGGCAGCCAGTGCCTGTGGATCATATCCAGTTATGTGTACTTGTATACACGTAAACCTTGCAGATTGTGAAGAACGTAATACAAACCACTAACAGAAGTCCAACTGTGAGTTACAGTACATTACTCCGGATATGTTGCATTTGTTCAGGAGTGCATGTTGGCAGATGTGGAGTACATGTTAGGTGGGGCCCACCACAACAGTATTTTAAAGACTGGGGCGGTGCTCTTGGCAGTATAACGGTGTTGGTATGACGCATGCTGAATGTGATTATGTGACCGGCCAGATCGTCAATACCCAAACATCTGTAACTGAAGCTGAAAAATTAGACATTCTGAATGTATCCTAAGTGCTTGTTGGTCCGAAATTGCTCTAGAATTAGCAAGCACAAGATTAAGGAAAAGCGTCTGTATCAGGATTTATTTTTTAACGTGTCACAGCGCCAGAGACCCGGGTTCGAATCCGACCTTGGGTGACTGTCTGTGTGGAGTTTGCACATTCTCCCCGTGTCTGCGTGGGTTTCCTCCGGGTGCTCCGGTTTCCTCCCACAGTCCAAAAATGTGTGGGTTAGGTTGATTTGGCTATGATAAATTGACCCTTAGTGTTAGGGGGGATTAAATATGTGGGGTTATGGGGATAGGATGGGATATGTTAGGGGGAATTAAATGCGTGGGGTTACAGGGGTAGGGTGGGATGTGAGTACTGTGGGGATTGGGGCAGGGACAGGGTGCTGGATTTGGATGATCAGCCATGATCGTATTGAATGGCGGAGCAGGCTCGACGGGCCGAATGGCCTACTCCTGCTCCTAGATTCTATGTTTCTATGTTTCTATGTAAATTGCCACTTTCAGTATCTTTGGTCCTCGTACTATTTACATTTTCAAATAGTTTCCTCTCGTCCCTTGAAGGACACTGACTCTCGCTGGGGTTGGGTTTCACTGGCACTGGCTGCCGTCTGATATCTCCAGCACGTGACCCAACATGCGTTGTTCCCATTTAATGAGCATCGGCAGGCTATTCAACCAAAAGGGCATCACGGCTGAGCCTGATCCTGCTTTCAGCTGATGTGAAAAGAAAGAACTTGCATTTCTACAGTGCCTTTTGCAACCACCGGACACCCCAAAGCGCTTTGCAGCCAATGAAGTAGTCACAGTTGTAATGTGGGAAATGCGGCAGCCAATTTTCACACCGCTAGCTCCCACAAACAGCAATGTGATAATGACCAGATCATCTGGTTTTTTTTTAGTGATGGTTGGTTGAGGGATGAATTTTGGCCAGGAAACTGGGGATAACTCCGCTGCTCTTCTTCGAAATGCACGCGTTTACATGCGTGCTGCTGTCCAGAAGGGAGCGGTGACTGTGTTAATCAGGAGTAGGGCCATTATCTGATCTTTCCTCTCCCTATCTGAAGGGTACAGAAGCCTTATTGTAGTGCACTGAAAAGTTTCTCTACTGAGATCAGCCAACTCAGCACGGACCAGCGATCGCGTGTGGGACCTCTCTGGTTTGCTTAGCTTAGTGTTGCATTGTGTGGCGCCTTTAGTCACTAGGTTGAAGAACTGCTATGTGGCCATGATGCGGAGATGCCGGTGTTGGACTGGGGTGGACAAAAGTGAGAAGTCGCACAACACCTGACGAAGGAGCAGCCGCTCCGAAAGCTTGTGATTTCAAATAAAGCTGTTGGACTATAACCTGGTGTTGTGCGACTTCTAACTGCTATGTGAACAGAATAGCCGTTAAACTTGGGGCTGGCGCAACTTTAGTGCAGGTTTTTATTGCGTCTAAACGTGGGCAGCGTGACTCGGAGATTCACCCCCCTCTGTAAAGGGGCCGCTGACTTGGAAGTGAAATTGTGCAATTGAGGACATTGAACATTTCAAGTGACTAATTGCACAGTCCAGAATGGTTTTAAATTGAGTCACAGGCCTGCTGCTGTGCATGAAACCCAATTAGCAGCTGATAAATGTTAAATCAACAGCTTCGTTCAACAGCTTCTCCAGACCATCAGCTATTTTCAGCCAGGTGTCACAGATCACACATGAAACATGGATAGGTTACGCAGAATTTACAGCACATTCGGCCCAACTGGTCTATGCTGGTGTTTGTGCTCCACATGAGCCTTCTCCCAACTTTTTTTATATTAATTCTCGGGATGTGGGCATCGCTGGCAAGGCCAGTGTTTATTGCCCATCCCTAATTGCCCTCGAGAAGGTGGAGAAGGTGGTGGTGAGCCGCCTTCTTGAACCGGCGCAGTCTGTGTGGTGAAGGTGCTCCCACAGTGCTGTTAGGGAGGAAGTTCCAGGATTTTGACCCAGCGACGATGAAGGAACGGCCGATATATTTCCAAGTCAGGATGGTGTGTGACTTGGAGGGGAACTTGGAGGCGGCGGTGTTCCCACGCGTCTGCTGCCCTTGTCCTTCTAGGTGGTAAAGGTTACTTCATCTCACCCTATCAATATATCCTATTCCTTTCTCATATCCTTATCTAGCTTCCGCTTAAATGCATCTATTCAATTTGCCTCAACTACTCCATGTGCTAGCGAGTTCCACATTCCTACCGCTCTTTGGGTAGATGATGTGCTTCAATACGTTATAATGCTGGTGGACCGTATATAGTTATGCTCTTATTTACAGTATGTAATCGAAAGCCATCCAAGCATATTGCACACCAGTCACACACTGAGCTGTATGTGTATGCATATGTTACATTTATTTAAGAAAAGCACTTTTATTTTGCCTTATCACATCTCTGCCAGGTCTCGGTGTTACATATGGAATGAATTGCATTGTGCAAGTTACTTTTGTTATGTGGGTAACAGTGGCAGCCATTTTGCGCACGGCTAATTTACGCAAACAACAATTAAATAAATAACCAGTTAATCTGTTTTTGGTGGTGTTGGTTGGGAGACATGTGTTGGTGTGTGGGAACTCTCTGTGTCAAATAGTTCTATACAGCGCCTTTCACAACCTATGGCTGTCCCAAAGCACTTTACAGCCAATGAAGTACTTTTGAAGTGTAGGAAATGCGGCAGCCAAATTGCGCACAGCAAGGTCCTACAAACAGCAATGTGTTGATGACCAGATAATCTGTTTTAGTGATGTTGGTTGAGGGATAAATATGGGATCTTTAATGTTCTCCTGCACCACTGGGACAGGCAGACCAGGTCTTGTTTTAATGGCTCTTATCCAATCCCAAACAAGGTCCCACTCATTGGACTTGCTGACCTTTGTTGGCTTTGTTCCCCTCAGTGCATTTTCAAAATCCTCCTCTACAGACCCCTCCTTAGCTTCACTCCTCCCGACCGTTGCAAACTCTTCCAGCCCTAAAGCCCTACTGCATCCTTCTCTCTTCCTACTCTGGTCAACTGTGTGTTTCTCCTCTCCCTCAGCTCTACCATTGGTTGACGAGCCCTCAGCCTCCACTCTCTGAAACTCATCTGTCTTGCAGCATCCCTCCCCACCTTCAAAAGATGTCTTAAAACCTACCTCTTTCACCATGCTTTCAGCCACCTCCTTTAATTTCCCTCCTGCTCCAGTTCTGACCCCTCACTGTGAAGTTACTTTGGGACATTTTCCTAAGTTATAGGTATTTATAAATGCAAGATGTTAAAGAAAGAAAGACTTGCATTTATATCGCGCTTTTCACGACCATTGGACGTCCCAAAGCGTTTTACAGCCATTGAAGTACTTCTTTGAGTGTAGTCACTGTTGCAGTGTAGGAAACACAGCAGCCAATTTGCACACAGCAAGCTCCCACAAACAGCGATGTGATAATTACCTGATAATCTGTTTTAGTGATGTTGATTGAGGGATAAATATTGGCCAGGACATCGGGGATAACTCCCCTGCTCTTCTTTGAAATAGTGGCCGTGGGATCTTTTACGTCCACCTGAGAGAGCAGACGGGGCCTCAGTTTAACGTCTCATCGGAAAGACGGCACCTCCGACAGTGCAGCACTCCCTCAGTACTGCCCTGGGAGTGTCAGCCTAGGTTTTTGTGCTCAAGTCTCTGGAGTGGGACTTGAACCCACAACCTTTTGATTCAGAGGCGAGGGTGCTACCTACTGAGCCACGGCTAACACCTGATCAAGATGGAGAGGACACTTCAGATGTGCTTGAATGAACTGACAACTGCCTGCACTGGTTAATCTGATTGAGGGGTTGAGTTGGTTTACATATAGATCTCTACCGAGCTCCCCGATAGCTTGCTGATCCATACAGAACTGTGCTGAGTTAACTGATTGCAGCTGAAGCAGGATTGGGAACACTGTAGTCATAGGAACAGGAGTAGGCCATTCAGCCCCTCGAGCCTGTTGCACCATTCTGTTGGATCATGGCTGATCTGAACCTTAACTCCATTTACTCGCTTTATCCCCAAATCCCTTGATGCTCTTACATTAAAAAAATCTATCGATCTCAGTCTTGACCCAGCATCCACAGCCCTTTGGGGGAGAGAGTTCCAGATTTCCACGACCCTTTGTGTGTTGAAGTGCTCCCTAATTTCACTTCTCACTTTTATATTCCAGTCCCCTTCAGATAAAGGCCAACATTCCGTTAGCCTTTTTGTATCTGTACATGAGCTTTTAGTAATTTGTGTACATGGACACCTAAATCCCTTTTCTCCTCCACATCTCCTCGTCTCTCTCCATTCAGAAAATATTCCGATTTGTCTTTCTCGGATCCAAAGTGGATGACCTCACACTTCCCTACATTGAACTCCATCTGCCATAGTTTCGCCCACTCCCTTAATCTGCCTATATCCTTTTGTAACCTCCTGCTTCCATCTACACGACTTACTATGCTTCCCAAATTAGTGTCATTCGTAAATTTGGATATAGAACTCTCTTTTTCCATCCAAGTCAATATATATGGTGAAAAGCTGAGGTCCCAGTACAGATCCTTGGGGAACACCACTTGCCATCCTGCCAGTCGGAGAACGTTCCCTTTACCCCATCTTGTGTCTCCTACCTTTCAACCACTTACCAACCTGCTTCACAAGGTTACCTCCAATTCCGTGCGCTTTTGTTTTTGATGATCCCTTGTGTGGAAGCTTATCAGATGCCTTCTGGAAGTCAACATAGACAACATCCAAAGACACTTTGCTAACTACCATGCCAGTGACCTCTTCAACAAATTCCGCGAGGTTAGTGAGACATGACCTACCCTTCACAAATCCAGGCTGACTTGACTCTCTTTGATCAGCTCATAATTGACCAAGTGCTTAGTCATTCTGTCCCTGATGATGGATTCCAGTAATTTCCCTATAATTAATACTGAAGTGACAAGTCTACATTGACCTGGAGTCTCCCTTCTTAAAGCCTGGGCTCCCACTCTTGATTACTACCCAGCGATTGTGTCTGTCCATCCAGTTCAGCCATTCAAAACACTTTGTGTTTCTCATTAAATTTGTTTGTGGCTGTTGCATCTGTTCCATTTCCTACTTGGCAGCTTGTTGATGGTATTTATCCTTTTCTGTTCTTGTACCTACATCAGGCGCTCACAGATGGGGTACGTGTTCTGAGCTATTGTTTCTATAGTTTGTGAATGTGTGTTTGGTAGGAGAGGATTATAATGTGATGGTATTGATGGAAGACGTCCAGAAAAATGTATGCCTCAACCCATTGTAGAATATTAAATCCTTTCCCATTCATTCTCATTGTAAAGCACTCTACCGGAGCAAACTTGCTGCTGTTCCCCTACTTCCTGTTGTAGCCTTCCCATTGGCTCAGCCGGAGATAGCAGCTGGAGGCCTGTTCCCAGGCTTGGTTTGCCAAGTGCTGCTTCACACCTCCTCCGACTGAGACTGTGTGGGAGATCTGCAATGATGTCAGCCGTGGCTCAGTGGGTAGCACCCTCGCCTCCTGAGTTAGAAGATCGTGGGTTCAAGTCCCACTCCAGGGACTTGAGCACAAAATCTGGGCTGACACTCGCAGTGCAGTGCTGAGGGAGGAGCAGGGAATTTCCCAAGGTGCCCTAGCCAATATTTATTGACTGTCTACTAATAGGATGGCAAGAACAGGTCTAAGCATCACTACTCCACTGATTGTTCCTGCTGTGTTCCTTATTTTCATATGTTCCTGTGGCTCAGTAGTAGCACCTTCGCCTCTGAGTCAGAAGGTTGTGACCCTTCCCGGGGTACAGTTCCACAAGCATCAGTTGCCGTCTGGTACCTTGCCCGACTGGCTATTCTTCAGGCTAGCCTGTGAGAGTCAGCAACGTCAACAACAACAATTTCCATTTATATAGCGCCTTTAATGTAGTAAAACGTCCCAAGGCGCTTCACAGAAGCGTAAACGGACAAAATTTGGCACCGAGCCACATGAGATATTAGGGCAGATAATGAAAAGATTGGACAAAGAAGTAGGTTTTAAGGAGCGTCTTAAAGGAGGAGAGAGAGGTAGTGAGGCGGAGAGGTTTAGGGAGGGAATTCCAGAGCTTAGGGCCCAGGCAGCTGAAGGCACGGCCGCCAATGGCGGGGCGATGGATATCGGGGACGTGCAAGAGGCCAGAATTGGAGGAGCGCAGAGATCTCTGAAGCTTGTAGGGCTGGTGGAGGTTATGGAGGTAGGGAGGGGCGAGGCCATGGAGAGATTTGAAAATGAGCATAAGAATTTAAAAATTGATATTTTCACCATGTGCGACATCGCAGGCTAGTTCTCACTGACATCCCAATGTGAATGCTTTCCAACATGGGTGCCCGGGATAATAATTGGGACCAGCAATGCTGAGCGTCACCGAGGACAACTGCACCCCCAACTGACTGAGATAAACCAACTCTGCAATCCAGAGGTCAAACTTTGGATCTTCTGTATGGCTCAGTTGACCTTTGCCTTTACCAACAATGCCACTGGAGAAGCTTCCAGATGTTATTTTCCCCCATCCTGAGTGTATGTCTCACTGTACCTGCTCCGACTGAGATTGTGTGTGGGCGATCTGCTCCCTCACTGCAGTGAAGTCAGCCGTGGCTCAGTGGGTAGCACACTCTGTCTTCTCGAGTCAGAAGGTTGTGGGCTCAAGCCCCACTCCAGAGACTTGAGCGCAAAAATCTAGGCTGACACTCCAGTGCTGTACTGAGGGAGTGCTGCACTGTCGGAGGTGTTGTCTTTAGGATGAGACGTTAAACCGAGCCCCGTCTGCTCTCTCTGGTGGCTGTAAAGGCGATCCCACAGCACTGTTTCGGAGAAGAGCAGGGAAGTTCTCCCTGGTGTCCTGGGCCAATATTTATTCCTCAACCAACATCACTAAAAAACAGATTATCTTGTCATTATTGCTGTTTGTGTGGGACCTTGCTATGTGCAAATTGGCTGCCGCATTTCCTATAGTATAACAGTGACGACACTTCAGTTTGGGACATCTTGAGGTCGTGAAAGGCGCTATATTAATGCAAGTCTTTTTCTTTTTTGCTAGCAGGTATTTGAGGTGAGGGTTCTCTGGCATTAAACTGATTAACTCCATGGGTAATGCCGAGCCTCTGCTTGCAGGCTCCCTTTGACAGTGAGGCCAAGATCTGGAACTTACTTGGGTAAACCATGAGTGATCCAACTCCCATCTAATGGGACTCTCAGCTTCAAGGTGCCACGACACCACACTGACCCTACATCGACCCTCCTGACGGTGGGAACAGTTTCTCCTCATTTACTGCATCAAAAGTCTTCATAATTTTAAACACCTCTATTAAATCTCCCCTTAATTTTGATGGCATCGCTCACTTTTTTTTAAGTCACATGGATCAGTTATGTGGAGATACTAGGGAAGCTGGGATTGTTTTCCTTCGAGCAGGGAAGATTTAATAGAGGTGTTTGAAATTATGAAGAATTTTGATCGAGTAAATGAGGAAAAACTGTTTCCACTGGCAGGAGGGTCGATAACCAGGGGACAAAGATTTAAGATAATTGGCAAAAAAAAGGAGAGAGAGCAGAAGAATTTTGTTTATGGTCTGGAATGCGCTGCCTGAAAGGGAAGCAGATTCAACAGTAACTTTCAATGGGGAAATTAGATAAGTACTTGAAAAGGAAAAATTTACAGGGCTATGGGGAAAGAGCAGGGATCTGGGACTAATTGGAGAGCTTTTTCACAGAGCTGGCGCTGGCGCGATGGGCCGAATGGCCTCCTCCTGTGCTGTAAGAATCTATGACATTGTCAATGTTGCGATGATTGTATTTCCAACCTTTTCTAGTGTTTGATGCCCAGTCTGTGCTGTGCTAGTTGGTCTCAGCTGAGGCAGCGATTGAAATCAGTGCCTCTGGGGCAGGAAGTGTGGGAATCAGGCATGGTTTGCACTTCCGATGACCATCCCGCCACTCCTGCTGGAAACCATCCATGTGTGTGGATGTCGGGTGAGGACATCCCCTTGTCTGTCCTCTCCTGCAGGCGTGTAGTCTCCTTCCTCAGAGCCAGTAGACCTCCAGCATCTCAAGTCATAGAATAATACAGCATAGCAGGGAGCCATTCGGCCCGTCGTGCCTGTGCCGGCTCTTTGAAAGATCAGTCCAATTTAGTCCCAACACCCCAGCTTTTTCCCCAATAACCCCGCAAAGTAGTCCTCTTCAAGTACATGTCCAATTGCCTTTTGAAAGTTCTGATGGAATTTGATTCCACCCTTCTGCTGGAAACAGTTTCTCTTTAAAACCTGTCGTGATTTTGAACACTTTTATTAAATCTCCTCTTAACCTTCTCTGCTCTGAGGAGAACGATCCCAGCTTCTCCAGAATCTCCACATAACTGCAGTCCCTTTATCCCTGGTACCAAGTGGCTGCTGTTCCTGTGCTCGCTGACCTACATTGGCTCCTGGTTAAGCAACGCAACAGTTTGTTAACTCTGTTTCTCTCTTCACGGATGCTGCCTGGCCTGCTGAGTTTTTCCAGCATTTTCTGTTGTTGTTTCGGATTTCCAGCATCCGCAGTATTTTGCTATTGGAAATTCTCATCCTTCTTTTCAAATCCCTCCATAGCCTCACCCCTCCCTATGTCAAGGTTCCAGAGCAGAGCAGAGTTTTGGGTAAAAATAAGCAGAGTGGGTCAGGAAGGGACAGAGAGAGTAACAAAGGTAATAAGGCATCAGTGACTAAGGTGACATCAGGGAAAAATAGAAAAAAGTCAAAGCTAAAGGCACTATATTTGAATGCAACCAAATAGATGAATTAATAGCGCAGATAGAAACAGTAGTTGTAATATAGGGCAGAGTATAAATCAGGAAATTAGAGGCGCATGTAACAAGGGTAATACAGTAATCATGGGGGACTTTAATCTACATGTAGACTGGGCAAACCAAATTTGCAGTAATAGTGTGGAGGACAAATTCATTTTTTAAATGGTGGAGATTGGGAAATGTTGGTGTTCAGAGGGACCTGGGTGTCCTTGTTCACGAATCACTGAAAGCAATTGGTATGTTGGCCTTTATTACAAGAGAATTTGAGTATAAGAGTAAAGACGTCTTACTGCAATTATATAGGGCCCTGGTTTGACCCCACCTGGAGTATTGTGCACAGTTTTGTTCTCCTTACCTAAGGAAGGATATACTTGCCATAGAGGGTGCAACGAAGGTTCACCAGACTGGTTCCTGGGATGGGGGGATTGTCCTATGAGGAGAGATTGAGTAGACTAGGCCTATATTCTCTCGAGTTTAGATGAGAGATAATCTCATTGAAACATACAAATTCTGACAGGGCTTGACAGGGTAGATGCAGGGCGGATGTTTCCCCTGGCTGGGGAGTCTAGAACCAGGGGTCACAGTCTCAGAATAAGGGGTCGGCCATTTAGGACTGAGATGAGGAGAAATTTCTTCACTCAGAGGGTGGTGAATCTTTGGAATTCTCTACCCCAGAGGGCTGTGGAGGCTCAGTCGTTGAGTATGTTCAAGACAGAGATCGATAGATTTTTTGATATCAAGGGATATGGAGATCGGGCGGGAAAGTGGAGTTGCGGTAGAAGATCAGCCATGATCTTATTGAACGGCGGAGCAGGCTCGAGGGGCCGAATGGCCTACTCCTGCTCCTATTTCTTATCACAGAATCCCCACAGTGCAGATAGAGGCCATTTTGGCCCATCGAGCCTGCACCGACACATATCCCACCCTATCCCCGTAACCCCACGTATTTAATCCCCCTAACACTAAGGGTCAATTTATCATAGCCAAATCAACCTAACCCGCACATCTTTGGACTGTGGGAGGAAACCGGAGCACCCGGAGGAAACCCACGCAGACACGGGGAGAATGTGCAAACTCCACACAGACAGTCACCCGAGGCCGGATTCGAACCCGGGTCCCTGGCGCTGTGAGGCAACAGTGCTAACCACTATGCCACCGTGTTGCCCTTATGTTCTTTGTCATCTCCTCCAGCCCCACAACCCCCCCCCGGAGATATCTGCACTCCTCTAATTCTGGTCTCTTGAGCATCCGTGATTATAATCACTCAACCATTGGTGGCCGTGCCTTCAGTTGCCTCGGCCCTAAGCTCTGGATTCCCTCCCAAACCTCTCCGCCTCGCTACCTCTCTTTCCTCCTTTAAGACTCTCCTTAAAACCTGCCCTAATTTCTCCTTGTGTGGCTCGGTGTCAAATTTTTGTCTTCTAACACTCCTGTGAAGCGCCTTAGGACATTTTACTACGTTAAAGACGCTATATAAATACGTTGTTGTTGTGAGCCCACTATATTTTGGCAGAATGTTCTGCTCAGTAGGGCACTGTGCCAGTGTCCAGCCCTGTTTTTTCTAACCGTGATCCACATAGGCGCTCTTTCTGGCGGGAATCAAACTGGAATCAAAATGTAATAAATGGTTGACTGCAGCTACGCTTGTCGATTCTTTCCTTCTTATTTCACCATGCCAACTGCTGAGCCAGCTGAGATCAACACAGGCCAGGAACTCAAATCTGGGACCTCTTGGTCCTTCTGCAAAGGGATACAGACAGGTTACGTGAATGGGCAATAAGGTGGCAGATGGAGTATAATGTGGGGAAATGTGAGGTTATTCACTGGTAGGAAGAGTAGGAAAACAGAATAATTTTTAAATGGTGAGAAACTATTAAATGTATGTGTTTGGAGAGATAGGTTTAGGTGTCCTTGTACAGGAAACACAGAGTTCGTAAGCAGTACAGCAAGCAATTAGGAAGGCAGATGGCACGTTGGCCTTTATTGCAAGGAGGTTGGAGTACAAGATTAAAGAAGTCATGCTACAATTGTACAGGGCTTTGGTGAGACCACACCTGGAGTACTGTGCTCAGTTTTGGTCTCCTTATCTGAGGAAGGATATACTTGCCTTCGAGGTGGTGCAACGAAGGTTCACTAGATTGATTCATGGGAAAAAGGGTTGTCCTTTGAGTAGAGATTGAGTAGATTGGGCCTATACTCTCTGAAGTTTAGAAGAATAAGAGGTGTTCTTTGAAACGTATAATTCTGTGGGGGATTGACAGGATAGATGCTGAGAGATTGTTTCTCCTGGCTGGAGAGTCTAGAACTAGGGGACATAGTCTCAGGATAAGGGCTCGGTCTTTTTAGACTGAGATGAGGAGGAATTTCTTCACTGAGGGTTGTGAATCTTTGGAATTCTCTACCTCAAAGGGCTGTGGATGCTGAATCGTTGAGTATATTCAAGGCTGAGATAGATATCTGGACTCTAGGGGAATTAAGAGATATGGGGATCGGATGGGAAAGTGGAGTTGAGGCGAAGATCAGCCATGATCTTATTGAATGGCGGAGCAGGCTCGAAGGGTCATAGGGCCTACTCCTGCTCCTAATTCTTATGCACTCTTACGTTCTTAAGTTTTGACTTCCTGCTACATTGGGCAGTGCCTTCATTGGGGTTGCTAAAAGGTGAATTTGGTGCTAATGGTCCTTAAATCGCTCGGTTCCCGACCTCATTACAGCCTTGGTCCAAAAATGGACAAAGAAGCTGAATTCCAGAGGTGAGGTGAGAGTGACTACCCTAGACATCAAGGCAGCATTTGACCGAGTGTGGCATCAAGGAGCCCTAGTAAAACTGAAGTCAATAGGAATCAGGGGTAAAACTCGCCACTGGCTGGAGTCATACCTAGCACAAAGGAAGATGGTTGTGGTTGAAGGTCAAACATCACAGCCCCAGGACATCGTTGCCGAAGTTCCTCAGGTCAGTGTCCTAGGCCCAACCATCTTCAGCTGCTTCATCAATGACCTTCCCTCCAACATAAGGTCAGAAATGGGGATGTTCGCTGATGACTGCACAGTGTTCATTGCCATTCACAACTCCTCAGATAATGAAGCAGTCCAAGCCCGCATACAACAAGACCTGGATGACGTTCAGGCTTGGGCTGATAAGTGGCAGGTAACATTCGCGCCACAGAAGTGCCAGGCAATGACTATCTCCAACAAGCGAGAGTCTAACCACCACCCCTTGACATTCAACGGCATTACCATCGCCGAATCCCCCACCATCAACATCTTGGGGGTCACCATTGACCAGAAACTTAACTGGACCAGCCACATAAATACTGTGGCAACAAAAGCAGGTCAGAGGCTAGGTATTCTGTGGCGAGTGTCTCCCCTCCTGACTCCCCAAAGCCTTTCCACCATCTACAAGGCACAAGTAAGGAGTGTGATGGAATACTCTCCACTTGCCTGGATGAGTTGCAGCTCCAGCAACACTCAAGAAGCTTGACACCATCCAGGACAAAGCAGCCCACTTGATTGGCACACTATCCACCACCCTAAACATTCACTCCCTCCACCACCGGCGTACTGTGGCTGCAGTGTGTACCATCTACAAGATGAACTGCAGCAACTCACCAAGGCTTCTTCGGCAGCACCTCCCAAACCTGCGACCTCTTCCACCTAGAAGGACAAGGGCAGCAGGCGCATGGGAACACCACCACCTCCAAGTTCCCCTCCAAGTCACACACCATCCTGACTTGGAAGTATATCGCCGATCCTTCATCGTCGCTGGGTCAAAATCCTGGAACTCCCTACCTAACAGCACTGTTGGATGGGCATTAAATGCTGGCCATGCCAGCGACGCCCACATCCCATAAACAAATAATCTCTTAATCTCTCCTGCCTTCCATCCTACCACAGACCTTCCCTTTTGTTCTTTCCTCCCCTCCCCCCTTCCCCTGCCCGTACACTTGCTTAAAAACCTGTTCCATCTCCAGCTTTTTCCAGTTCTGATGAAGGGTCATCGACCTGAAACGTTGACTCTGTTTCTCTCTCCACAGATGCTGCCTGACCTGCTGAGTATTTCCAGCATTTTCTGTTTTTATTTCAGATTTCCAGCACCTGCAGTATTTTGCTTTTGTAAAAAAAAAATATCTGCTCTTCTGGCCTCGCTGTTTAATGTGTAATGCTATTTCATACATTCTGGGCCAATGGAAATTGTCCTTTTAATTAAATAGTGCGTATAATGATGTCATCGTCACGTGAGGTTATATTTGTTGAAAGGAGCCACTGGCCGAAGATTGAAGATCTTATAAAAATGTGTGGTCTCTCTCCCTGTCATCAGTAAGGAATGATGTATTTAGTTTTGAACAGACAGAATTAGCCTAGATTTGTGTCTGTACCGGAAGCCTCATTCTCTCTCTCTCTTTAAAAAAAAATCTAATTTTAACACTTCCCACCATCTTGTAAGTGAAATAAATCAATGCAATTTAGAAAGAATTTTATTGATCCTCATTTCGTAATTGCTAATTTACGTTACAAATTACACAACATACTCTTTTCTGCCTATTTCTTTTGTAAGTGCTCTCTAGCCTGTAGCCCTCCAGTGCCCATTTTCCATTTGTGAACCTAGATTATTCCATACTTGGGGTTGTGGGGGGGGGGGGAGGGAGGTATGGAACGGGATGGCGGGGGGTGGTGGGATGGAAGAGTGTCACAGGTGAGACGGATATTGTCCTCTCCTAACATCTATACGCACAGTGCTTGCAAGCGAGCATTCCTGGATGATAGTCAAGAACAGAAACAACGGCTGACTTTCTTCCCCCGTCCCCCACAATTCCTATCCCGGGGGAGCTGATCTCAATTGACGACCCAGCTTCGATGAACTGATGCAGCACAGACTGAATCTCAGTTGTGGGACCTTCGGGTCTGTACAGCTTAGTACCACACTTGGCACTTTCTCCATCTCTGAAAGAAAGAAAGACTTGAGATAAGAAATAGGAGCAGGAGTCGGCCATTCGGCCCCTCGAGCCTGCTCTGCCATTCAATAAGATCATGGCTGATCTTCGACCTCAACTCCACCTTCCCGCACTATCCCCATATCCCTTGATTCCCTTAGTGTCCAAAGTAAAGTTGATCTTGCTGCTAGCAGGGAATGGTTTTGATCCGTTGACCTCTGGGTTATGGGCCCAGCACGCTTCTGCTGCTCCACTCTGCTTGGATGTTTTAAGGAAATATATGGCCAGTACGGGGATCAAACCCACGACCTTGGTGTTATTAGCACCCCACCCTGAAGAACTGAGCTAACCGGCCCTGCACTTGCCTTTACATAGATTATATAACAGATTATCTGGTCATTATCACATTGCTGTTTGTGGGAGCTTGCTGTGCGCAAATTGGCTGCCGCCTTTCCTACATTACAACAGTGACTACACTTCAAAAGAACTTCATTGGCTGTAAAGCGCTTTGAGACGTCCGGTGGTCGTGAAAGGCGCTATAGAAATGTAAGTCTTTCTTTCTTTGGCATCACCATCAGAGAGCTGAGGAGACCAGTTTTTCTCCCTACTGTTTTACAACTGAAAATACTCCTTCCAGGCGCACCTCATACTTGGGATGGACACCTTCTGTAACTGTACCACTGCTAATTTCTTCACAGTTTGATTTTTGTATTGTGGCCAGTTGACCACACATGTCATTACACTTCACCGTAAAACTCATGAACCACGGAAGGCTGTGCTACATGACTTGATGCCTTCAGGCCTCAACACATTAGTAATGTTCCATCCTCTAAACAAATAATACTACAGTTGCTGGTAAGAAAGAAAGACTTGCATTTATATTCTCGATCTCCGGACGTCCCAAAGCCTTTTAAAGCCAATTTATGCTTTTGAAGTGTAGTCACTGTTGTAATGTAGGAAAACATGGCAACCAATTTGCGCACAGCAAGCTCTCACAAGATAATGACCAGATTAGCTGCTTTAGAGATGTTGGTTGAAGGATCAGTATTGGCCAGGACACCGGGGGTGGGGGTGGGGGTGGAAGCTCCCCTGCTCTTTTTCGAAGAGTGCCATGGGATCTTTAACATCCCCCCGAGAGAGCAGACGGGGCCTCTGTTTAACGTCTCATCCGAAAGGCAGCACCTCCGACAATGCGACGCTCCCTCAGTGTTGACGCTGAAGTGTCAGCCGAGATTATGTGCTCAAATCTGTGGAGTAGGACTTCACAACCTTCTGACTCAGAGGCGACAATGCTGCCCACCGAGCCATGGCTGACACTTCAGAATCTGAAGCAAAGGAACTGCTGGAAACTCTCAGCAGGTCAGGCAGCATCTGTGGAGAGAAGAGACAAGTTGCTGTTTTGGGCGTTAACCGATTGTCAGATGAAGGTTCCACAACCTGAAACATAGATGTCTTCCACCCTTTTAGTTCTCTGTTCCCATGTTTTGCATTTCAACACTGACCAGAATCGGTTTCAAATGTCTTCGAAAAAAAAGAAAATGGGAAAAGTTATGAGCCGAGTTGGTGGAAATGAACATACATGTGGATCCACACACATACATGGTGCGCTATTCCTGGACTATGCTGGGTTTGCTGATCTGAACTGAAGCAGCAGTCGGGGGGCGCACTACAAGTAACCGAAGCATTCCTGGGCCAGGGAGGGAGGAGTAAAACCGTCCAGAATGCCTGCTCCTGGTTGTCCACCGACTACGTCCGTGTATGTTGGTTTGAGGATATGATCAGACTAAATTGTGCTGCATGTGATGGTTCAATAGCACAGGATCACATATGAAGAATGGCTGCTACTTAACTGTGAAATTCTTTCCAGCAAGGTTCAGTGTCTTTGGGGGAAAGGATGACCAAATGATGATTCATGTGTGGCTCCTTCACCCATAGTATTTGCAGCACAGAAACAGGCCATTCAGCCCAACAGGTCGATGCTAGTGTTTATGCTCCACACGGGCCTCCTCTCACCTGACTTCATCAAACCCTATCAAAATGTCCATCTATTCCTTTCTCCCTCATGTACTTATCTAGCTTCCCCTTAACCGCATCTAAGCTTATTCGCCTCAACTACTCCACATGGTAGTGAGTTCCACATTCTCACCACTCTCTGGGTAAAGTTTCTCCTGAATTCCTTATTGGATTTATTGGTGACTATCTTATATTTATGGTGGTGCTCCCACAATGGTTTTAGATAGGCAGTGCCTGGATTCTGACCTAGTGACAATGGGGCATTTTGAAGGCCCCTAGTTTTGGACTCCCCATAAGTGGAAACATCTTCCCTACCAAACTCCTTCATAATTTTAAGGGCAACACGGTGGCATAGTGGTTAGCACTGTTGCCTCACAGCGCCAGGGACCCGGGTTCGAATCCGGCCTCGGGTGACTGTCTGTGTGGAGTTTGCACATTCTCCCCGTGTCTGCGTGGGTTTCCTCCGGGTGCTCCGGTTTCCTCCCACAGTCTAAAGATGTGCGGGTTAGTTTGATTTGGCTATGATAAATTGACCCTTAGTGTTAGGGGGATTAAATACGTGGGGTTACGGGGATAGGGTGGGATATGTGTCGGTGCAGGCTCGATGGGCCGAAATGGCCTCTATCTGCACTGTGGGGATTCTGTGATTCAATCAGGTCACCTCTAAGTCTTCTCTTTTCTGGAGAAAAGAGCCTCAGCCTGTTCAGTCTTTCCTGTTAATTGTACCCTCTTGAGTTCTTTTATCATCCTTGTAAATCTTTTTTGCACCTTCTCCAGTGCCTCTATATCCCTTTTGTAATATGGAGACCAGAACTGTGCACAGTACTCTGTGTGATCTAACCAAGGTTCTACACAAGTTTAACAGTACTTCATGTCTAGTTTTAAGCTTTGTTTTGTTGAAGCACTTTGCGTGAAATGGGATTTTTCTGCAGTGATGGCAATGTCATTTTTTTTTATTCTCCAGCATCAACAGACACTACTGAACCAACTGAGGGAGGTCACTGGTACCAATGACATCCAGTTATTGCAACAAGCTTTACAGGTACTGTACACTTTATAATAAAAGGACCTCCTCGTTCAGTTCATTACATTGCAATTTATCTCGCATTAGTGTTCCTGTAGCTTATTCATTCTTGGACGTCGTTGACACTGGAAAGGTCGGCATTTATTGCTCATCCCCTAGTTCCCCTGAGATAGTGGTGGTGGGCCCTCATATTACAGACAATATACAGCACAGAAACCGGCCATTCAACCCAACCCATCCATGCCGGTGTTTATTCTCCACACGAGCCCCCCTCTCCCCCCCCACACCCACCCAACCCCACCAGCAAACCTCTCCCTCACGTGTCCATCCAGCCACCCCTCAAATGCATTCACGCCACCTGCCTCAACCACTCCCCAGGGCAGTGAGCTCCACACCCTACCCACTCTCTGGGTAAAGAAGTTTCTCCTGAATCCCCTATTGTATTTATTATATTTATGGTGGTGCTTCCACAATGGTTTTAGGTCGGCAGTGCCAGGATTCTGACCTAGTGACGATGGAGCACTTTGAAGGGTTGATCAAAATATGGTCTTAACAGTGCGTCGCTGTTAAAACAAATTGGATTTGTGAATTCCTCGTCCGGTTCGAGGCAGAAATTCTACACCTGGTGAAAATATAATTCTTGCCTTACTGATATTTGGAAGGTGGCAGACAAGAGGTCAAATGAATTGGTAATAGAAGGGTAAGCTACCTCCTCAAAGTATGCATATTAGCACCTTGCGTGGCGGCCTTGGGGACATGTCAGCTATCCTCCCTCTTTGGATGTGTGGTACAGTTAAAGTGGTGAATGATTTCTCTGACAGGCCAGAAGATCCCAGCTTCGCTTCTTGGCCTGTGCTGAGTTAGCCAGGGTGTCAATTGGAGCACTACAATTGTCCGCAACGCCCTAGACGAGAGAGGGAAATAAATAAGCCAGGTTTCCCACTCCTGCTCACTGCCAGAGGCTCCTGCTGAAAAGCATGTGTTGCTGTTGGCTGAGGATCGGATTTGGCTGTGATAGCCGCTCCTGTTGAATAGCCACTTGATACTTAGCTGGACTGTGGTTGTGATCTGGAATGCGCTGCCTGAAAGGGCGGTGGAAGCAGATTCAATAGTAACTTTCAAAAGGGAATTGGATATTTACTTGAAGGGGAAAAATTTGCAGGGCTGTGGGGAAAGCGCAGGGGCGTGGGACTAATTGGAGAGCTCTTTCAAAGAGCCGGCACAGGCACGATGGGCCAAATGGCCTCCTGTTCTGTATGATTCTGAAGGCTAGCCACTTGGCAAGTGCCTAGTCCAAGTGTTACTGTCTCCAGTATGAGTCAGTGTCTTTTGGAGCGGAGAGGAGAAAATTGGTGAAAAAGTTGTCTTAAATGGGCTTGAATGCATAGAATGTAATTTATTATTCAGTCTCGGAATGAGGGTGTCATTGGCAAGGCCGGCATTTATTACCTATCCCCAGTTTCCCCGAGAAGGCTTGCTAGGCCACTTCAGAGGGTAGTTAAGAGCTATGTTCCCTGTAATTTTGTTTTTGGCCCTGCGCTGCTCCTTTAATGTTATTACATTGAAATACCAGCAAACCAGCTGCACAGGTTCCCTGCAGCAGTGCGCGGCCACGGACCTTACAGGGAGCACTGGCTAAGAGTTAACTATGCTAGTGTGGGACTTGTGTCACTTATAGGCCAGACTGGGTAAGGACGGCAGGTTTCTTTCCGAGTGAACCAAGTTGGGTTTTTACGACAATCTGATGGCTTCATGGTCACTCCCGATACCAGATTTTCTATTTCCAGATTTAAAAAAAAACTGAATTCAAATTCAACCTACCAAGGTGGGATTTGAACTCATGTACTCTGGATTACTATTCTAGTTCTCTGGATTACGAGTCCATTAACACTACCGTACTGTACTTGGCGTTTAATGGTACAGACACTTCAGATTATTGTGGGCTCTGTGAAAAGCATACTGAACCAGTGTAACTCAGTGACATAATCTATTTATTGCGAGTGCCTTTTATAAAAGTCTTGTATGTGTAGCGTCATACTGTTCACAGCTGTAATAGCAAAAACAAAGTCCTGATTGGCTGAAATAGTTGCAGTCTGTTGAATTAAAATGCTGATTGGCTCACACATCCGATTGATTTGCTTTCAGTCATACAAAAAAAAAGTTTAATTCACTGGACAGAGAGGAAAAGCTACCAATCAACTGCCAGATAACTGCACACCGACCAAACACATCGCTCAGTTCCCCCCCCCCCACCCCAAAGTTATCAGCCATGGAATAGCAAGTATTGCAAAATCAACCAATCGATTCACTTCTTTTGTTCAGCTTCTTTTACTGGCAGTGACACTTTAAAGCACCAACTATATGCATTAATTTAAAAGATGTGTCTTAATTTAGAAAGTTAATTTATACCATACACGCAAAGATTGTTCAGTTACGTTTTCCTTAGAGCAGAGAAGGTTAAGGGGAGATTGAATAGAGGGGTTCGAAATCATGAAGGATTTTGATAGAGTAAGTAAGGAGAAACTGTTTCCAGTGGCAGGAGGGTCGGTAACCAGAGGACACAGATTTAAGATAATTGACAAAAGAACCAGAGGGGAGATGAGAATTTTTTTTACACAGTGAGTTATGGTCTTGAATGCACTGCCTGAAAGGGAGATGGAAGTAGATTTAATTGTAACTTTCAAAAGGGAATTGGATAAATACTTGAAGGGAAAAAAATTGCAGGGCTATGGAGAAAGAGCAGGGGAATGGGACTAATCTTTAAAAAGAGCTGGCACAGGCGTGATGGGCCGATTGGCCTCCTGTGCGGTATCATTCTATGATTCTTATCAGTTAGTCATAAATCTATCTACAGTACTTTATCTTAGAAATCCCGATTCCAACTTTTCTTTGCATAGGAACAGGAGGAGGCCATTTAGACCCTCGAGCCTTCCTCCATTCAGTGAGATAATGGCTGATCTGTATCCTATCTCCATCAACCTGCCTTGGCTCCATATCCCATTATACTCTTGGCAAGCAAAAATCTATCTCTCAGATTTTAAATTATTAATTGAGCAAGCATCTACTGCTTTTTGTGGGAGGGAGTTCCACACTTCTTCTACCCTTTGCGTGAAGAAGTGTTTCCTAACCTTTCCTGAATGACCTGGCTCTGATTTTAAGGTTATGTCCTTTCTATTTACCCTATCAATTCCTTTCAAAATCACCCTGTAACCTTCTATATTCCAGGGAATACAAGCCTAGTTTATGTAATCTCTCCTCATAATCTAACCCTTGGAGCCCTGGTAACATTCTGGTGAATCTGCGCTGCACTCATCCCAAGGCCAATATATCCTTTCTAAGGTGCAATGCCTAGAACTGTAGCATTGTGATCTAACCAGGGCTTTGTATAGCTGTAGCAAAACTTCCTCCCCTTTATATTCTAGCATATAGACATGCATCTTTCTCCGGGGCTGTACTTACCTGGGCATTGAGAATACTTCACCTCAATTTGCAACCTGCGACAGCTTATTTATAAGCAGCTGTGCTGCTAGAATAAATAAAGTTGGGCTGAACTGTAATGTGACCAGAACTGCACGGAGTACTCTAGCTGTGGCCTGACTAGTGGTTTATACAGTTCAAGCATAACCTCGCTGCTCTTGCCTTTATTAGCCGAGGCATAGAATACAAGTATTCCGTATGCCTTCTTAACCACCTTATCTACTTGGCCTACTACCTTCAGATATCTGTGGACCTGCACTCTGAAATGGGATCTTTTACATTCACCTGAGGGAGCAGACGGGGCCTCGGTTTAACGTCTTATTCGAAAGACGGCACCTCCGACAGTGCAGCACTCCCATAGCACTGCACTGGAGTGTCAGCCTAGATTTTTGTGCTGAAGTCTCTGGAGTGGGACTTGAACCCACCACCTTCTGACTCCGAGGCAACGGTGCTACCCACTGAGCCACCTCTGACGCAGAATCAATACCGACAATGTTAATTTCACATAGGACCATTATATCCAAAAGAGAGAGTAGACAGTCATCACATTAGTCTACACTGGGAGTTATGTCCATTTAATTTAACCCTTCTGACTGGTATCATGTTTCTGGGCAGTGAGAGATTGGTACCATTCATCATGTAATGAATAGCACCAGTGTGTTGACGTGTCTTCACAACGGATGATCTGACTGGGAAACGTACTGGTTGGGTCAGAAAACGTAACCATGTGTCTTGTAATTAAAGCAGCACCTCCATACCCATCTGTTTATACCTTGAAAGTGCTGACGTAGTATCAGCAGAGTTTCCTTTTGAAATCTGTACTTCTGTAGAGTTGAATGGAACACAGTTTTGCGAGTCAAGTCTGTTGTATGGTGTAGGTTTTAAATATTTCTTTGTTGAATTTTCTCCCCCACGTCACCAACTGTTGCTCCTTGGGCTGTGACAGCCTTCAGTGACTCAGACTAATCTTCCTGTGTGAGCTTCGACAGCCGATTCGAGCGTGGAAATGGGCGGGGTGGAAGGGAAAGAGAGTCGTCACAACTGACCCGATTCTGCTGTCACCAGACTTCTACCCATGTGTACTTTCCAGCTGGGTTTACTGGATAGCGTTCGGGAGCGGCACTGGTTAATGCCTTTTAACTCCTAAGTGCCTTTATCTCCTTGGCCGTCAGGAGAAGCTTGTGTTATTGCTAAGGTTCCCGTAGCCCCACATCCTACCTGAGGTATCTCATTGGTAGCAGGTCCATGCCAAAGGTTCAATGTGCAATGTAGGAATAATGTGACACTAAAATCTGTCATTAATAATCACATGACTGTAACAAGGATTGACATGACAATGACATCAGTGCAATTTTCAATTTCCTTCACAAATCTGTTACCAGGAACACAAGTAGAATATAAATCTGGAATGCAATGCCTGAAAGGGCGGTGGAAGCAGATTCAATAATAACTTTCAAAAGTGAATTGGATATATACTTGAAGGGGAAAAATTTGCAGGGCTATGGGGAAAGAGCAAGGGGAGTGGGACTAATTGGAGAGCTCTTTCAAAGAGCCGACACCGGCACGGTGGGCCAAATAGCCTCCGGTGCTGTAAGATTCTATGATAGTGATGACTGCTTTTGATGTCCAATCCAACTATGTTCCCTCCCTTCCTTCTCCCTCCATGAAAAGAACTGCAGAATAATTTCCCATCTGGTGGTGCTGATGCAAGACGTTGGTTGGGCGAGCTTTGGAATAGTGCATGCAATTTTGGGCACCCCATTATAAGGAGGATATTAGAGCCATGCAAAGGGCACAGTTAATATTCAGTAGAATGATTCCAGGAATGATAGCTCATAGTTACGAAGAAAGACAAGAAGAATTGGTGCTTTTTTCACTGGAACAGAGAAGGTTAAGTGGGATCTAATAGAGGTTCTCAACGTTATGGAAGACTATGGGTAGGTAACTAGTGAAAGATTGTTTCTACTAGTTGGTAAATCGACAACACAGGGCCATGACCTGCGAATTATCAGTTAAGGAATGAAGGGGTAGGTCAGAAGAATTTGTTTTTCACCCAGTCCTTTATTAAAACATGGAAGGCTTTGCCACAAGTGGGTATTGAAGTCGTGGCTATAACACTATTTCAAAGGGAATCGGATAGGTATTTGAAAAGAGAGACTAGAAAAGAATGCATGGAAATTGTATTACAATAGATAATTCCGGTTGATGAGCTAGCACCTGCATAGATGTGATGGGCTGAATGGCCTCCTGCGCTGTATTTTTAATGATTCTGTGCTTCGAGCTCAGGCCCGGGTTGTCATTTGTCCTCCCCTCGCAAAATTAAAACAGGAAAAGGGAGTTGTTGCTAAGTTATGATGTTGCATTTGGCCATAACTGAAATTAATGCCGATGTTCTTGTGTGGGATGCGAAGCATTGTAATAAGAGTAATGGCTGCCTGCCAATGACAAGTCAGTACATTTGGTTGTATGCAGAATATCATATTCAGCTACAGATGGGCTACATGCCAGTCAAAGGTCACAGCATTTTAGATGAGCATTTAGTTGCTAAGATACTGATCACTCCAGTAGTGTTGTCACCAGGTTTATTTAGCTTGTTGTTACCAATATACCAGCTGAAAAAACTGCATTTAATCCAATCCACTTTAATGTACCAATGCAATCCTTGTGTAATACTCTTCATTTATCACCTCCACAATGCTTGAGTCAACTACCATTGCCACAGCTTGAATTTATATCGCGCTGTTAATGCTCACTTTCATCAGTGACGGAACTGTAACCAGCAGTACTTCATCCCTAGTGTAGCACAGTGCAAGGTGTCACGGGATCTTTAAGTGTCCAGCTTCATCGTTGGAGCAACCACATGGGGCTTTGATATCATCGAATCATACAGCGCAGGAGACCATTTGCCCCATCGTGCCTGTGCCAGCTCTTTGGTGCAGCAATCCAATTAGTCCCACTCCCCTGCTCTTTCCCCATAGCCCTGTAATTTTTTCCCCTTCAAGTATTTATCCAATTTTCTTTTGGGACACCCTGAAGTCGTGAAAGGCGCTATATAAATGCAAGTCTGTCTGTCTGTCCTTTTTTTTTGAAGGTTACTATTGAATCTGCTTCCACCACCCTTTCAGGCAGTGCATTCCAGATCGCAACAACAGTAATAAAAATGTTTCCTCATGTTGCCCCGGGTTCTTTTAACGTCTTTTCAAAAAGACGGACCCTCTAACAATGCAGCATTCCCTCAGCATTGTATTGAGGTGCTAGCTGAGATTATGTGCTCAAGTCCTGGAGTGGGGTTCGAACCTGCAACCTTCTGACTCGGGTGAGAGTGCTTTCAAGTGAGCCAAGCTGACCCGTGAAGTCTAGATTTTAGCTGTGTGAAAGGGAAGAGGATGAGTAATCTGTTGCCTTTGTTGTGAGCCAGTAACAGAATGAAATTGGCAGAGATTTCATAATCTCTGAACAGAAAAAGGAGGCTTATGACAAAGGCCAGGAGCAAGATTCAGTTTATAACCAGGAAGATTATGGAAAGTACAGGAGGTAATTGAAAAAGTTAATACGGGTGGCAAAGAGAGGTTACGAGAAAAGATTAGCAGGCAACATTAAATTGAACCCTAAAACATTTTATAAACATATAAAGTGTAAACAATTAGCTGGGGGAAAAGTTGGGCCGATTAAGAACCCAAAGGAAAATCTTCAAGTAGAGACAGGACATGACTAAAGTATTAAATGAGTACTTTTCTTCTGTCTTCACAAAGGAAGTGGATGAGGGGAATGTTACACTAAAAGAGGAGAGGGAAGTTATGGACAGGATAATAGAGAAGATGTACTAAAAAGATTAGCATTACTGAAAGTTGGTGAGTCACCTGATTCAGATGGATGCATCCTAGGTTGCTGAAAGAAGCAAAGGTAGAAATAGCAGAGGCATTGGTCACAATCTTTCAATCCTCATTGGATACACGAGTAGTGCCGGAGGACTGGAGGGTTGCTAATGTTAAACCACTGTTCAAGAAAGGGAAGAGAGATAAACCAGGAAACTACAGACCAGTCAGCCTAACAGCGATGGTGGGGAAGTTATTGGAAACCATTATCAGGAACAAAATAAACTTTTATTTGAAAAGGCATAGGTTAATCAAGGAGAGCCAGCATGGATTTGTTAAAGGTGAATCGTGTCTGACTAACTTGATTGAATTCTTTGATGAGGCAACGGAGAAGGTTGATCAAGTAGATGTTGTAAATATGGACTTTCGGAAGGCATTTGACAAAGTGCTACACAGGAGGCTTATTAATAAAGTGGCGGTATGGATAAAAAATTGGCTCAATGACAGGAAGCAAAGAGTGGTGGTGGATGGATTTTTTCAGACTGGGAGGTGGTTTCCAGTGGTCAGTTTTGGGTCCATTACTCTTTGCAATTTTTATGAACGACCTAGACTCGGGTGTAGGGAACAGCATTATAAAGTGCAGATGATACAAAACTTGGCAAAGTAGTAGATCATGATGAAGATAGTTATAGACTTCAGGATGACATAGACAGGATGGTGAAATGGGCAGAAGCGTGGCAGGTGGATTTCAATGCGGAGAAGTGTGAAGTGACGCACTTTGGGAGGACTAATATGGAAAGACAGTATATGATTTTGAAATGTGTAGATGAGCAGAGAGACCTTGGTGTCCATATACACAATCCTTAAAGGCGGCGAGGCAAGTTGATAAGGTGGTTAAAAAAGCAAAATAACAACAGAAAACGCTGGAAAAACTCAGCAGGCCAGGCAGCATCCGTGGAGAGAGAAACAGAGTTAACGTTTCAGGTCGAAGACCTTTCTTCTGACGAAAGGTCTTCGACCTGAAACGTTAACTCTGTTTCTCTCTCCACGGATGCTGCCTGGCCTGCTGAGTTTTTCCAGCGTTTTCTGTTGTTGTTTCGGATTTCCAGCATCCGCAGTATTTTGCTACTGTAGTTGGTTAAAAAAGCATATGGGTTACTTGGGTTTATAAGTAGAGGAATAGAATATAAAAGCAAAGAGGTGCTAGAACTTTATAAATCACTGGTTAGACCTCAGCTGGAGTGTTGTGGACAATTCTGGGCACCACCCTTCAGGAAAGATGTCACGGTATTAGAAAGGGGACAGAGGAGGTTTACCAGGATGTGACCAGGGATGAGGAACTTCAGTTATGAGGAGAGGTTGGAACAGAGAAGGTTACAAGGTGACCTAATCGAGGTTTTCAGGTAAGGACGGCAGATTTCCTTCCCTAAAGGACATTAGTGAACCAGATAGGTTTTTACGACAGTTCGGTAGTTTCACCATGACTGATGGTAGCTTTTTTTTTTGTTCCAGATTTATTTACTAACTGAATTTAAATTCCCCAGCTGCCATGGTGGGATTTGAACTCATGTCTCCGGATCATTAGTCCAGGCTTCTGGATTACTAGTCCAGGAGCAGAACCACTATGCTACTGTAACCGATGGGGAAAAACTATTCCCTCTGGGTCAGTAACTTAGAGGTCATAGATTCAAAACCGTTGGAAAAAGATTTAGAGGAGAGATAAGAATTTTTTTCCACTGAAAGTTGTGGGGATCTGGAACGCTCGACCTGAAAGGGTGGTGGAAGCTAATTCCATAAATCATTTTAAAAGGGAGTTGGACGGGTTCTTGAGGATGAGGAACTTACAGGGTTACGGACAAAAAAGCGGGGATGTGGGACTGAGCACGACTGATCTTTCAAAGAGTCAGCACAGGCACGACGGGCAGAATGGTCTCCCTCTGTGCTGTTAAGTTTCTATGATTCTCTGATTTATCCAGTTTAATGTAGGGGAAAGGAAGATAAAGAGCACCAAAATCTGCAGTGGATTGTGTCGTGGATATGTGCTGTTTCTCTAAAATGCTGTGAAATATGATCTTTCAATTTGAGTGGTAAAATGTAACTGGGGAGTTTCTGCCCCTTTGAAATGTATTTTCCAGTTTTCTTCACTAAATTATGTTTTTATTCATTCTCTGGCAAGGCCTGCATTTATTGCCCATCCCTAGTTGCCCTGAGAAGGTGGTGGTGGACCTACTTGAACCAATGCAGTCCGTGTTGCTTTCAATCTTTGCTGCGGTTTGATACAACTGAGTGGCTTGCGAGGCCACTTCAGAGAAGTCAAGAGCCAACCACATTGGCGTGGGATTGGAGTCACATGTAGGCCGGATGGCAGATTTCCTTCCCTAATTCAGGAAGCAGTTGAGTGTTTACGACAATCCGACAGCTTCATGGTCACTTTTGCTGATACCAGCTTTTGAATTCCAGATTTTATTTAAAACGCGATTTAAGTGATCTGTGCTAATTTAAAAAAGGTAACATATGACCAAGCCTGTTTTTTTGTTATTAAGAATGGTGTGTAGTTTGGAGTTTGTTACAAGGAAGTAACGCACCTTGGAGTTCAGATGGTATGGACCCTGTTCATGAGGTAATTGAAACAGCAACAGCAGTTACCTTGGAATAGTTGAGTCTGGAGGGGGACAAAGGCACGGATGAGGGTTTTAGTAGCATATGGGCTGAAGTGATGCGAGCGATGTTACAGAAGTGGAAGTAGGTGGTCTCTACGATGGGGAGACCCTTCTGGGGTTGGAAGTTCAGATCGGGGTCAAATAGGACCCGAACGTTCCGAACAGTCTGATCCAGCCTGAGACAGTAGCTGGGATGGGGGACAGAACCAATGGCAATGGTATTTTTTTTTTACTCATTCACGGGATGTGGGTGTTGCTGCGTTCTTGTTCAAAGTCCGGAGCTTTGTCTGCTGTTAACTTACACCTCGTGCTTTTTGCAGGCGAGTAATGGGGATCTTGCAGAAGCTGTGGCTTTCCTGACTGAGAAGAATGCCAAAGCACCACAACAGGAAGAAGCCTACTATCACACAGGGCAAACCGGCAACGATCGCTACATCAGCGTGGGAAGCCAGGCTGACACAAGTAAGTGGCGCACTGGAGGAAGGCTTGTTATGGAATACAAACCTTAACAACAAAGCTGTCCCAGGTCCGGATAAATAACTTTTTTTGCCTCCCAATTTTGAAGAGTTGCCGAGCGTGCTGATACTTCTCCTTTACACTAACTTCAGTACAGGTGACTGGTTGCTTCAGCATTCGCGTCATTTGAACTGTCGTTTTGTTCCAGTTGTCTCGCCCGATCCAGCGCCATAACATTTGGTAGTGACAAAAAAAGTAATAATGAGCAAACGACACCTAGTGTTGCTTCTTTTTAGATATTTTCACTTTAAAATTTGAAAACTTTGGTCAATTTTTGTTAGGCAAAGGTACTAGCCTAAAGGTTAGAGCCAGGCTTTTCAGGAGTGAAATTAGGAAACACTTCGACATGCAAAGGGTGGTAGAAGTTTGGAACTCTCTTCCACAAATGCCAATTGATGCTAGGTCAATTGTTAATTTTAAATCTGAGATTGATAGATTTTTGTTAACCAAAGGTATTAAGGGAGAATGGGGCACAGGTCACAGATCAGCCATGATCTCATTGAATGGTGGAACAGGCTCGAGGGGCTGAATGGCCTACTCCTGTTCCTATTAAGGGTTATGGAACCAAGGCGGATTTATGAAGTTTAAGGTACAGATCAGCCGTGATCTAATTGAATGGCGGAACATGCTCGAGGAGCGGAATCGCCTACTCCTGTTCCTATATTTCCTTGGGTTTGCGGCTGACCAACAAGTGTACTGTAAACGGCTCCACAGCATGCTTCTAATTGAATGGGATGCCTTGACCCATTGAACAGTTCCAAACATTTTAAATGATCTCCAAGGCAGGTCCCCGTACAAGGTCAGTGGCAGTGTAACAAACTTCAGGTCTATCCTAGATATCTTTCTTGGGTTAATGTGACTGGTCTCCTGAGAGTAGATCCCACATCTCTTACGACAGAAGTTTACTTTCACTACACGATATCTAGACGCGCGATAGTGTGACCTGGGCAGCGGGAGCTGTAATCTTGAAACACCTTTGAGACATGCACAGGAGACTGTAATCATCCGCACGTGACCCAGTGTGTGCTTCAGCCTTCCGAAAGGTGAATCTGACGCGCACACTGCTAAGATGCGATCAATGTAAAATCAGGATGCTGGTTTATTTTATAGATTGTACGTGGCTGAACAGAATAGTCATTCCAGACTCCTCCTGTAATGAGTTCCGTTACAAAACAACAAAGTGTGATACGCTATCTTTATTAGTGGTCTAAGTACTTTATATTTCCTTTTTGATTTTCTCTAGCTGAAATCTGACTTTTTTTAATTCTTTCATGGGATGTGGGTGTCGCTGGCAAGGCCAGCATTTATTGCCCATCCCTAATTGCTCTGAGAAGGTGATGGTGAGCTGTCTTCTTGACCCGCTGCTGTCCGTGTGGTTCTGTTAGGGAGGGAGTTCCAGGATGTTGACCCAGCGACGATGAAGGAGCGGCAATATATTTCCAAGTCAGGAAGGTGTGTGACTTGGAGGGGAATTTGGAGGTGGTGGTGTTCCCATGCGCCTGCTGCCCTTGTCCTTTTAGGTGGTAGAGGTCGCGGGTTTGGGATAATATCTTAATTTCCATCCTGGCCCTGGTCAGACTCTGGCAGGGGGTGACGCACTCTTTCGCTGTCACTGTTGGACAGGAAATTGAGGACTTGACCGTTGACTCCTTCGCTGTCCTGGGTTTGTACAGTAGAGATGCCAATTAAAAGAGCGACTAGCCCCTTTTCCTGGAAGCTAACCTTGCTGTTATCAAAGTGAACAGGGCTCACTCAGCGCAGTGAGCCTGGATAGTGTGGGGGAAGGTCTTAAGCCTCATTGTTTGATCAGAAGACACGCCACATTCCAAAGACTGGTCTGGTTGGCTTGGCTGAATGTACACCTACTTTCCATTCCCCCCCCACCCTGAAAAACAGTGAATATTAAACCTATTGTGAATTACATTTAGCTTAAAGGTATTTATTTCAAGGCCCTCCTGAACTAAGCTAGGTCTTTGTGTTGTCCTGAGGTGAGTATTATTAGCCAGTCCGGGATGTGTAGTCTTGACAGCCTGCAGAAACAGCTAGCAGCAACCAATTTTAATTGTGTGTGCGTTCTGACTAGCACGAAAGAATCCCATATATAATTCATCGTTGACACAAATGCTTCATTTTTATCGCCCCTGTGCTCGCTGACCTACACTGGCTCCTGGTCAGAAAATAACCCGAATTTATAATTCTCATCCTCGTGTTCCAGTCGCTCCATGGCCTCGCCCCCTCCCTATCTCTGTAACCTCCTCCAGCCCTACAACCCTCTGAGGTCTCTGCGTTCCTCCAATTCTGGCCTCTTGCGCATCCCCATCGATTTCCAACGCTCCACCATTAGTGACCGTGCCTTCAGCTGCCTGGGCCCTAAGCTCTGGAATTTCCTCCCTAAACCTCTCTACCTCACTCTCCTCCTTTAAGACCCTCCTTAAAACCTACCTCTTTGACCAAGCATTTGGTCATCTGCCTTAATATCTCTTTATGTGGCTCGGTGTCAAATAGGTTTGATTACGCTCCTGTGAAGCGCCTTGAGACGTTTTACTAAGAAAGAAAGACTTGCATTTATATAGCGCCTTTCACGACCACCGGACGTCTCAAAGCGCTTTACATCCAATTAAGTACTTTTGAAGTGGAGTCACTCTTGTAATGTAGGAAACTTGGCAGCCAATTTGCGCACAGCAAGGTCCCACAAACAGCAATGTGACAATGACCAGATAATCTGTTTTAGTGATGTTGGTTGAGGGATAAATACTGGCCAGGAACCGGGGATAACTCCCCTGCTCCTCTTCGAAATAGTGCCATGGGATCTTTTACGTCCACCTGAGAGGGCAGACGGGGCCTCGGTTTAACGTCTCATCCGAAAGATGGCACCTCTGACAGTGCAAGGCGCTATATAAATGCAAATTGTTGTTGTTACATTATGACAACATGACCTTTCTGATCCAAAGCAAAATCTCCTTTTCGCAGAGTCAAAGCATGCCTCTTCCTCTTGACTGCTCCCATGGGACTATGCGCAGGCAAGAATCTACCCGTTGGCAAATTGGTTTTGGTTCAACACTGCTCTCTTTGTTGCATTGAAGATGTTTGAGGCAGGGGTCATGCGGGTATTTGTTAGTGAATGAAAGTTTTGTGCTGTGACTTCTGTCGCTTGCACAGTACCCTGTTGAAGGAGGCCAAGAAGACTTTGCTCGTGCCACACAAGGTGCAGTAATGGCAAGACACTAATCCACATATTATGCAGCGACTGGTTACCTGAGACCATTGCCCTAATTCAGCACCACAGTTCATCGTACTCTCAGATATCAGCTTGTGTACTATAATATGCTTATTGTTTACCCAGTATAGCAAAATACTGCGGATGCTGGAAATCCGAAATAACAACAGAAAACGCTGGAAAAACTCAGCAGGCCAGGCAGCATCCGTGATGAAAGGTCTTCGACCTGAAACGTTAACTCTGTTTCTCTCTCCACGGATGCTGCCTGGCCTGCTGAGTTTTTCCAGCGTTTTCTGTTGTTATACAGTATTGTACATGTGCAAGAAACTTGTAATGATCCATACTGCACCAAATGTGGGCTCACTGGCAGTTTCTACATATATCCTATTCTAAGAACTGGAGCTGAGTGAATTCTCTGCTTCTTTCCACTGTGTAACCGCAAGTGGACTCAGTTCTCTGCCTCTATTTAGTGTGTGTGCATCACGTAGAGGTGATTGGGGTCTGATGCGAGTGAATTGTCACCTTTGGCCGACCCTGCATTGTAAACTGCCCTGTCCATTGATTTAGATGTTTTTTTAGGGGGGAAGTGAGAGGGGATGTTCCCACAATTTCCTCTCCCTCTATCCCTATCCTCTTCTCTCTTGAGGGTCTGTTGCTGGAGTACAATTCTGCGAGCACTCGCAGCCCTCCCAACAACTCAAGTGGCCTGGCCATTATTTGTGTGAAAGCCCAAGAAAACGAGTGTTAGCTGAAGAATGGACTGTTATATTACCACAGGGAAGCCCAATCCTGTTCACAAACACTCATTTTGCAGCAGGAGTTACTGAAGCCGGAAATCGGAACCCTGGCTGATTTTTTTTTTTTTCCCTTCCCTGGCCCATCGTTACGAAGGCCAGTTATAGCCCTACTGCTGACCACCAGAGATAAGCTACATCAGTACAGATTGGGAATTGAAACTGGGACTTTCCAGTCGGCATGGCTGAACACGACATTGCATTGTGCCTATATTCTTGCCTTCCACCTGCTGTTCTCTTTCGTAGAATCATATCGCACAAAAGGATACCACTCGGCCAATGTTCCCTGCAAGCTGCGCTTTGTTCTGCATGGCCTGTTTCTTTTAACGTGTGGTCCCTTTAAATTTCTGTGCATTCGTGGTATTTACAATGTAAAAGCCGGTGAGCGGTCTGCGTGGGATCTTTCAGATTATCCCGTGGGAACATTTCACTCAACCTGCGCCTGTGGCGGCTCTCTTATCCAATTCCCTTTTGAAAGCCACGATTGAATCTGCCTCCACCACCCTTTCAGACAGTGCATTCCAGATCATAACAACTCGCTGTGTAAAAAAAAAAAAAATTCTCCTCATCTCGCCCCGGTTTTACTTTGCCAATTTCCTCTTTTTTTGTGTTTGGTCCTATACAAGAAGCTTCTCATTCCCGACTGTTCCGCTTCTGATAAAAGTTCCCACCCGAAGCGTTAACTTGTCTGACTAAACTACAGGACATTTGCAGCGCTCCTCGATCAAGAGGTTCTGAGATTGTCGACTCTTGAGAGTGACATGTACTTGTTGCCACAGAAGTGCCAGGCAAAGACTATCTCCAACAAGTGAGAGTCTAACCACCGCCCCTTGACATTCAACGGCATTACCATCGCCGAATCCACCACCATCAACATCTGGGGGTCACCATTGACCAGAAACTGAACTGGACCAGCCACATAAATACTGTGGCAACAAGAGCAGATCAGAGGCTGGGTATTGTGCAGCGAGTGTCTCACCTCCTGACTCCCCAAAGCCTTTCCACCATCTACAAGGCACAAGTAAGGAATGTGATGGAATACTCTCCACTTGCCTGGATGAGTGCAGTTCCAACAACACTCAAGAAGCTCGACACCATTGAGAATTCAGAAGAAACTTCTTTTCCCAGAGAGTGGTGAGAATGTGGAACTCGCTACCACAGGGAGTAGTTGAGACAAATAGTATTGATGCATTTAAGCATATGAGGGAGAAGGGAATAGAGGGTTATGCTGATAGAGTTAGATGAGGAAAGACGGGAGGAGGCTCGAGTGGAGCATAAACGCCGGCACGGACTGGTTGGGCCGAATGGCCTGTTTCTGTGCCGTATATCCTACGTAATCCTGTGTAATCAAATATGATGGTGCAAGGCAAAAGGAGATAGTTACGGGACAAGAAAAGAAACAAAAGATGGGTCTAGAGGAGGTGCAAATGGGAATAGCAGAATCATCAGCAATAGGTAGAAATCTGAAATGAATATCTGATTGAATTGCTGGATGTTTTTCTTCCTAATATAAACATTTCACCAACCTAGTGTTTACACTTTACTGAAATCCTTGTAGCTGCACAGATAGCTGTTGTAATTTTACCTGTATTAAATGTACTGACTGGCCCTTAATCATCTCCGGAATAACTCTTTTCCCCCCCCCGACCCCCAAATATAAATTTGTTCCTAACTCGATGATTTTGTTTGCGCTTACAGATGTTATTGACCTTACTGGAGATGACAAAGATGACCTTCAGAGAGCAATCGCCCTGAGTTTGGAGGAATCCAACCGAGCTTTCAGGGAGACTGGTATAACCGACGAGGAGCAAGCCATCAGTAGGTGAGGGGTCAGGAGAGGATCCTATCAAACCGAGGTTTTTAAAACACTTCTTTTCTTGAGGGATGTTGGTGCTGGGGATGGAGTACTTTCCGTTTCAGACCCCCCCCCCGCCCCCGGCAACCTGCCGAATGGGAACGGATGCATGGGAGGCAATGTTCTCTTTAACGTGGCCGCTCAGCTCTCTGGACCTCCCGTGCAGCCGGCTCGCCGGCTTTTTAATGGGAAAAACTGCGCATGCGCGGTATTTTGAATGGGCCGCGCACCCAAAAAAAAAAATGAACGGGAACATCGATGGGAGGGGCTAAAATCGGGCGCGTTCGTTCCGTTCCCGCCCGGCGCCATTTTCTCTTCGCTGACTTTCAAGTCGCCCGAGGCTCCCGCTTACATGCAGGCTGTGGCCTAATTGAAATGTAAAGGTCGCAGCCCAACGACATCGCTTTAACCACAACTCTGGGGGGGCAGGTCTGACCGAGAACCCCGGCGTGAGCCAGCAGAGTGGCCAGAAAAGGCCACGGTCCATTTCATTTTTTTTTACTCTTCAGGAGGCTATCTTGGCGCAGCGTCGGGGGGAGCGGGAATGATCTTTCGGGCCCCAGAAGGAATCCTCGGGTCTCTCCTACCTTCACTCTCCCTCCCCATACTGGCATATGTTTGGGAAGCACTTCCCCCCCCACCCCAGCACTTGCCTTATGCTGGGAATCGTTCCCTTGCAGACGGCTCTCGTCCTGATTCCTGCTCTTGCCTGGGAATATTAATATGAGGCCTGGTATTTAAAATTGGCTGCGTCTCGCTTCCTTCCTGGCTTCCGGGCCCTCCTCGCACTGGTCCGCTCCCCGAGTTAAAATAGACCCCCTATGTCAGCATCAAGCACTTCCAGGTCAGATGCATAATGGTTTAAAAACAAAGGCAAGCGCCCTCTACTCTTGTCCCAACAATGTGCCTCAGCCCCAACCTCAGGAGAGTGTCCCCCGCGGCACTCGTATAACATTTGTTTCCATACGCCCCCTACATCAGAAGCCCGTGTGGTCACCAATTACTGAACTTGGGTCAGCTTTGTGCTGTGGTTCCGCTGTGTGCTGGATTGCGACTGCAAAACCCCCCCCCCCCGTACAGGGCCCTGACGCCAGCAGACAGAAAGGACTTTCACCCAGTCAGTCTGGGCTGTATCTGAGCCTGTGTTCTCGAGGTCGAAAGTCAGTGTGAGACCTGCTGCACAACATGTTCCCTCCCTCCCTTCCCTCCCCTCCCCCAATGCTGAGTTGAAAGGTGTTTACGGAGCAGTACTGTGCCTTTTATTACATTGCTAAATGTTGTGAGGCTGGTTGGCTATTAGTTGAAGGTGCGAGATTGCAGTGTATCCTCTGGGGCTCAGGTCCATTGGTGCTGCAACAAGTGCATTGAAATACTTATTAAAGAAAAACTTGTAGCAATGATGCTTTTGCTAGCTAAAATTGCGCTTCATTTACAGTCAAGTCGGACCTCCATCAGAATGGGATTGAGGAGGGGGACTGTGAATATTTCCTAGCTCTGTGCCTAAGCCATACTCTGACCTCCCAGTGAATTATGATCTGAGATAAGCGTCCCTTAAATTTTCTCCCCTCTCCCTCTGAAGTGGCTGACTCCCTGTTGGGGTACGGCTCCACAGCTTCCAGCCGCCTTCTGCTGCTTTGCCAAAGTGACCGTTCCTCACGTGAGCTGAGACAGTTGAGCGTTGACAGGCCAAACACAGCCCCATCCTCACCTCAACATTCACATGTACGTTTTCCAGCTGGTTATTGGACTCCAGTCAAGAACCAGAACTGGCTTTCTAAACGCCAGACATCAGGGGTCTGGATTTGCTGATGCAAGTACCATCTCCGAGTAGTCAGTGTTCGCAGGCCGTGCATCCCTGATGTCTTTGCAGATTAGTGGTACACTCTGGAAGTTGATCATGATCGTAGAACCTGTTGACCATGCTGGCCTGCTTGCTTGATGACTATCTGGCTGGATCGCTAACTAAAAGTGGCAGAGGGCTATGGAGGATTTTACCGATGCCCTTCAGCAGGGTGATCTGCCGTAGCTCCCACCCCCACCCCCGCCTTCTTTAAAAAAGGAGAGTCTCGCCATCAACTAACAGCACTGTGGGAGTACCATCACCACACGGACTGCAGCGGTTCAAGAAGGCGGCTCACCACCACCTTCTCAAAGGGCAACTAGGGATGGGCAATAAATGCCGGCCTTGCCAGCGACGCCCACATCCCACAAACGAATTAAAAAAAAGGACAGCTTTAATTAAAAAAAAACCAAAGAAGTACTTACATGAATGCACAAGGGAAGCCTCATGAAGACTCGATGGGCCAAATAGCCTCTTTCTGTGCTGTACTATTCTATGATTCGAAGAGCCTTTTCAGTCAGCCGGTTGTGGGTTCAAGTCCTACTCCAGAGACTTGAGCACAAAAGCCAGGCTCACATTCCAGTGCAGTACTGAGGGAGCGCTGCGCTGTCTTTCAGACGAGACGTTAAAACCAAGGTCCCATCTGCCCTCTTGGGTTGACGTAAAAGATTCCACTGCACTATTTTGAAGTAGAGCAGCGAAGTTTTCCCTGCTGTCCTGGCCAATATTTATTTCTCAACTAACACAAAAGCTTGGTCAAAGAGGTAGGTTTCAAGGAGTGTCTTAAAGGAGGAAAGAGAGGCGGAGAGGATTAGGGAGGGAATTTCAGAACTTAAGGCCTTGGCAGCTGCCAATGGTGGATCGACTAAAATCGGGGATGCACAAAAGGCCAGAATTAGAGGAGCGCAGATATCTCAGAGGGTTGTAAGGCTGGGGGAGATTACAGAGCTAGGGCTCAAATACAGGGGAATTTTGATATATTGAGAAACCAAGGCCCACAGTACAGGACGCTGACTAATCTAATAGAGTAAGAGAGAGTCGTAAGTAAATTGGGACGTACTGATCAGGTGAAGCCAAGGTCGTCTTTTAAAAATCTGAAGATCGCACAAGGAAGTTTTCCACAGAATCCTGGGAAGGAATGAGTTAGAGTAGGAGGTAGTGTGATGAGCCTTAGCGAGGGTGCTCCTGGGCAGCACTCATCATAGTAGTGTTGATCGAGACAATAGAGGTTAAATAGAGACAGTCGAGGTTAGGATAGAGAGAGGTTGGAATACTAATAACTCACAAAGGAAGCATTTTCTTGTATGTTTAAGTTACGTATATTGCGATTCCCATAATTGGGCTCACAACTGTGATCTTTGTCAAATAGAAACAGAAAATGCTGGAAATGTGGTCTGACCATCTGAAAGAAAGAAAATAAAGAGAGACTTGCATTTCTAAAGCGCCATTCACAACCTCATGACGTCCCAAAGCCCTTTACAGCCAATGAATTACTTTTTGAAGTGTAGTCACTGTTGTAATGTAGGAAATGCGGCAGCCAATTTGCGCATTGCAATGTGATAATGACCAGATAATCTGTTTTAGTGATGTTGGTTGAGGGATAAATATTGGCCAGGACACCGGGGAGAACTCCCCTGCTCTTCGAAAAAGTGCCTTGGGATCTTTTACGTCCACCGAAGAGGGCAGACGGGTCCCCGGTTTAACGTCTCATTGAAATATGGCACCTCCGACAGTGCAGCACTCCCTCAGTGGGAGTGTCGGCCTGGATTTTGTGCTCAAGTCCCTGGAGTGGGACTTGAACTCTCGACCTTCTGACTCAGAGGCAGAAGTGCTACCCACCTAAAAAAAAAAAGAAAGGAAGATAGGTTAGCTTCACTAGTACTGCTGGAGGTAGGTGCTAAGGAAAGAAATGTGGTAGTCAGAATGTGTTTTGGCAAATCAAGAGTCAAAAAGAAGGAGGGATGGGGAGAACTGTGATAAACAGGATGAATGCCAGACAAAAATCATGACTCAAGGAATAGTTCATATCCTGATCTGCTATAACTGGAAGAAGAATAGTCGCCAATCAAATAGGTCTACGAAAGCACTTGGGGCTGCTGCTGCAGTGGGTGTTCCACCTCTGCAGCCTGGGTTCACCTCCAGACTGATGGGATGACAGTTTCTTCTGTGTACTGTTTGAAGGGTCTATTTGAAAGGATTTTAGACAATCTCAGTCCAGTGAGTAGGAGCCCACAGCAAAAATGGCACCTGGTTCTGCAGCGAATTATAGACCTCCGTCAGGGAGGCAGCTGTGTGAAAGCATTTCCGAGGTTGGAGCCGTAGGGTGCTGGGCATTGCTCAGGAAGAGCAGAGTGGGGCTTGATGTCAGCAGTGGAAAGCGTGCTACTTCCTGCGAGCTGGCATTCCTCGGCTTTGTGTGCAACAAATATTTTAAACTTTAATAAAGACCTGTATAATTTTAAATCTTCCACAGTTTGGTGCTTCAATACACTGTTTTGCTTCCTTCCATGGAAGTCCGTCTTTTATATTTACTGGTGACATTCACATTTTAGTGAACGGTAGCATAGTGGTTCTGTCACTGGGCTAGTAATCCAGAGGCCTGGACTAAATGATCCGGAGACATGAGTTCAAATCCCACCACGACAGCTGGGGAATTTAAATTCAGTTAATTAAATAAATCTGGAAAAAAAAAAGCTAGTATCAGTAATGGTGACCAGGATTGTTTTAAAAACCCATCTGGTTCACTAATGTCCTTCAGGGAAGGAAATGTGCCGTCCTTACCCGGTCTGGCCTATGTGTGACTCCAGACCCTCAGCAATGTGGTTGACTCTTAACTGCCCTGTGAAATGGCCGAGTGAGACTCTCAGTTGTACCAAACCGCTATGACACACCATATGGACTGCTGCAGTTCAAGAAGGCGGATCACCACCAACTTCTCAAGGGCAGTTAGGGATGGGCAATAATGCCAGCGACGTCCACATCCCGTGAATGAGTTTAAAAAAAACCATTGTGCTTATTTATTGCGTTGGTATCAATATGCCGTGGGGGACAAACTGCACTCAAACCAAAATACTCCTTGCGGCAAACTCTTATACTCACTTCAAATTGCTCCCGCCGCTACCACTGACAGACCTGGAACCACTGACAGACCTGGAACCACTGACAGACCTGGAACCACTGACAGACCTGGAACCACTGACAGACCTGGAACCACTGACAGACCTGGAACCACTGACAGACCTGGAACCACTGGCACTTTATTGTATTATTGTGCAGTCCAAAACACGCTCACTCTAGACATCTTAAGATTGATCCCTGGGATGAGTGGGTTGTCCTATGAGGAGAGATTGAATAGATTGGGTCTATACTCTCTGGAGTTTAGAAGAATGAGAGTTGATCTTGTTGAAACATACAAGATTCTGAGGGAGATTGACAGGGTAAAAGCTGAGAGGTTGTTTCCCCTGGCTGGAGAGTCTAGAACCAGGGGTCACAGTCTCAGGATAAGGGGTCGGCCATTTAGGATTGAGATGAGAAATTTCTTCACTCAGAGGGTTGTGAATCTTTGGAATTCTCTGCCCCAAAGGGCTGTGGATGCTGAGTCGTTGAGTATATTCAAGGCTGAGATCGATAGTCTGGACTCTAGGGGAATCAAGGGATATGGGGATCGGGTGGGAAAGTGGAGTAGAGGTCGAAGATCAGCCATGATCTTATTGAATGGTGGAGCAGGCTCAAGGGGCCGTATTGCCATCTCCTGCTCCTAATTCTTATGTTCTTATGTTTTATTAAAATACAAGTGATAAAGTAGCCATGTAAAAATTTGAAACAGCATCCATTTTGCTTTATTGAGATCAGAGTTCTATGTTCCTATGCGTATTGTTAACTTCATGGTCAGCCTCAGGAGCCATGTTTGCACAGAGCCACTGATTAAAAAAAGCAAACAAGATCCATTGTTATGCTAAACTTTTATAAATCACTGGTTAGGCCTCAGCTGGAGTATTGTGTCCAATTCTGGGCACCACACTTTAGGAAGGATGTCAAGGCCTTAGAGAGGGTGCAGAGGAGATTTACGAGAATGGTACCAGGATGGGGGACCTCAGTTATGTTGGGAGACTGGAGAAGCTGGGATTGTTCTCCTTAGAGCAGAGAAGGTTAAGGGGAGATTTAATAGAGTTGTTAGATTATGAGGGGATTTGATGGAAACAATTTCTCCTTATTTACTCTATCAGCAGGATGATTGGTAACCAAAGGGCACAGATTTAAGATAATTGGCAAAAGAGCCAGAGACTGGATGAGAAGAATTTTTTTAATGCAGTGAGTTATGATGATCTGGAATGCCCTTCTTGAAAGGGTGCTAGAATCAGATTCAATAAAGAATTGGAGGTATAAGAGTGGGGGAGTGGGACTAATTGGAGAGCTCTTTCAAAGAGCTGGCATAGGCACGATGGGCCGAATGGCCTCCTCCTGTGTTATAAGATTCTATGAAGTCGCAGTTAAAAGGAAAAGAGATCTGAGATCGATGGACCAAATAAAAATTGATTCTAATGCATCAATTTGTGTATGAGGTCGTGCTGATAAAGTTTATGGTTTTCCGTCGCTGCCCATTACAATCGACAAAGCTTTGTCAGGGAAGTAAGAATGATCTTTCACAGTCCGCACTGCTCCTCACAGTAGCTTCCTTGTGACCTTTGAAAGCAGCTGAACCGCCTTCGAAGATAGCACTTCATTCACATGTTTGAGTCTTTTCTGCACCATTCCAGTATAAATAGAACACGTAACAGGCGTGTGCGTGTAATACCTATTTATATTCCACTGACCGGGCTCATGTTTCTGACTAACTTGTGATTTATGAGGTTAGCCTCAGATTAATCATTACATACTTCCCCAATTCATATTCAGTTTCTCTTTTCAGTCTCGGGTTTGATTCTTTGTTGCTGTTCTCCCTTCAGTTTCATTTTCCTATTTGTGTGTATTTTTTTTTCTTGTTGTGTTTCACCAGTAGCTATTGCTTTTCTCCCTCCCCCACCCTCCCTCCCCATGCCTTGTCACCGAGTCTCCCTTTGCATGTCGTGTAGTTCCTACCTGAAATGATCCTTACACTTTTTTTTTACCTTCTTCACCGTGCCCAGCTGGAGATGGTCTGCCGCAGAAAGCACATGCTTCACACTGCATCCCTATCTTGGGATTCTTCGAAGTTTTGGCATCCTTCTTTTCCCCGTCCCGAAGCAAGGAAAGCCTTCTTGCCGGTTCGGTTAGCAAAGGTGTGGAGCAGAGCCATTAGGAATAGAAAGTTCCTAGTGTCAATCCCAGTTAGCTGATCTTTAGGGGTGTGAAAAGAAAGATAGACTTGCATTTATATAACGCCTTTCATGTCCTTAGCACATCCCAAAGCACATCACAGCCAATGAAGTACTTTTTGAAGTGTAGTCATTGTTGTAATGTAGGAAACGCAGCAGCCAATTTACGCACAGCAAGCTCTCAGCAATGTGATTTTTTTTAATTAGTTATGTTGGTTGAAGGATAAATATTGGCCAGTACACTGTGGATAACTCCCCGCTCCTCTTCGAATAGTGCCATGGGATCTTTTATATCCCCCTGAGAGAGCAGACGGGGCCTCGGTTTAACGTCATCCAAAAGACGGCACCTCCAACACTGCAACACTCCCTCAGTACTGCACTGGGAGTGTTGGCCTGGATTTTTGTGCTCCAATTTCTGGAGTGGGAGATGACCTTCTGATTCAAGGTTGAGAGTGCTACCCACTGAGCCACGGCTGACACAATGGTAAGCGCATGGGTTCCTGTTCGAATTCCTGCTCCTGACCACATAAAATGTACGTGTGTGGCCGCCAAGCTCAGCTGTGATGACTCTCTGGTTAAATAGCCTACTGATGCCCACTGCTCAGGCTCGTGCATGAAGAATGGCCATGGATGAGATATTGCAGAGCAGCTGGTGCTCGAGAGACAGTGCCCCAGCATTGGTCCCTGCCTTCAGGGGAAGGAGGGGGAACAAAATAGGGCAAAACTAACTGGGAGCTGTCAATCGGTGTAAATTTGGCCATTGCATTGTGACTTTCTCTCGGGATCGCATGGCGCACACTGCTCTTTAAATAATGGGACTTGGGTTTGAATCCAGCGCAGGGTGATGGGCCAGAAGTCTGCCTCCTTTGCTGGCTGTAAGGACCTATGTAAAATGAGTGATTCAAAAGGAATTCATTGGTTGTGAAGTGCTTTAGGACACCCTAAGACAGTGAAAGGTACCATCTTGGTTGGGAGGATGTGGGGGAGGGTTGCATGGAGTGTACTGGCAGGAAAGGTTAAAGGATATTGATTGATTGAATACTTTTATGTGATCATTTTTGTTTTCAAAAGGATGGCTATCATTTGAGGGAATGGAATACTTGTCCATTATCAACATTGTGCACTCCCAAATTAGGTATAGAGCAGGCCAGCTATACAGTAATGTTCCTTCTACAGTGTTCCATCATTGAGCCTCAACTCCACCCCCAGAAGAGTACCCCTACTTGAATCCGTGTCAGGTGTTTTTCTCCCCATTTCTTTCTGGGGTAGAGTTCCATGAGAGTCGTGTACTCTCCGATACATCATATAATTGGCAAATGAATTTCAACACAGGTGAGGTATTACATTTTGGTAAGAAAAATAAGGAGGTGACATATTACTTGCAAAAGAAGAATCTAAATGGGGTAGAAGAGCAAAGGGATCTGGGAGTACAAATACACAAATCACTAAGGAGCACTATCCGTGGCTAACTAAGGAAGTAAAGGATGGTATCAAATTGAAAATGAAGGTGTACAATGTTGCCAAGATTGGTGGGAGGCCAGAGGATTGGGAAATTTTTAAAAACCAGCAAAGGATGACTCAAAAAATAGTAGAGTGAAGATGAATTATGAGAGTAAACTGGCAAGAAATATTAAAACAGAAAGTAAGAGCTTCTACAGGTATATAAAAAAGAAGAAATTAGCTAAAGTAAACGTTGGTCCCTTAGAGGATGAGAATGGGGAATTAATAATGGGGAACGGGGAAATGGCTGAGACTCTGAACAAATATTTTGTATCTGTCTTCACGGTAGAAGACACTAACAACATCCCAATAATGGATAATCAAGGGGCCACAGGGAGGGGGGAACTAATGACAATCACTATCACTAAGGAAAAAGTACTTGGTAAAATAATGGGACTAAAAGACGACAAGTCCCCATGACCAGATGGCCTGCATCCCAGGGTCTTAAAAGAAGTGGCTGCAGAGATAGTGGATGCATTGGTTGCAATATACCAAAATTCCCTGAACTCTGGAGAGGTCCCAGCGGATTGGAAAACTGCTAATGTAACACCCCTATTTAAGAAAGGAGGGAGACAGAAAGCAGGAAACTATAGACCAGTTAGCCTAACATCTGTCGTTGGGAAAATGCTGGAGTCCTTCATTAAGGAAGCAGTAGCAGGGCATTTGGAAAATCATAATGCAATCAAGCAGAGTCAGCATGGTTTTATGAAAGGGAAATCATGTTTAACAAATTTGCTGGAGTTTTTTGAGGATGTAACGAGCTGGGTGGATAAGGGTGAGCCAGTGGATGTGGTGTATTTGGATTTCCAGAAGGCATTCGATAAGGTGCCACATAAAAGGTTACTGCATAAGATAAGAGCTCACGGAGTTGGGGGTAATATATTAGCATGGATAGAGAGTTGGCTAACTAACAGAAAGCAGAGAGTCGGGATAAATGGGTCATTTTCCGGTTGGCAAACGGTAGCTAGTGGGGTGCCACAGGGATCGGTGCTGGGGCCTCAACTATTTACAATCTGCATTAATGACTTGGATGAAGGGACCGAGTGTAATGTAGCCAAATTTGCGGATGATACAAAGATGGGTGGGAAAGCAAGTTGTGCAGAGGACTCAAAGAATCTGCAAAGGGATATAGACAGGCTAAGTGAGTGGGCAAACATTTGGCAGATGGAGTATAATGTGGAATAGTGCGAGGTTATTCACTTTGGCAGGAAAAATAAAAAAGCAAATTATTATTTAAATGGAGAGAGATTACAAAATGCTACAGTTCAGAGGGACCTGGAGGTCCTTGCGCATGAAACACAAAAAGTTAGCATGCAGGTGCAGCAAGTAATCAAAAAGGCAAATGGAATATTGGCCTTTATTTCAAGGGGGTTGGAGTTTAAAAGCAGGGAAGTCCTGCTACAATTGTACAGGGTATTGGTGAGACCACACCTTGAGTACTGCGTACAGTTTTGGTCTCCTTATTTAAGGAAGGATATACTTGCATTGGAGGCAGTTTAGAGACGATTCACACGGTTGATTCCTGAGATGAGGGGGTTGACTTATGAAGAAAGGTTGAGCAGGTTGGGCCTATACTCATTGGAATTTAGAAGAATGAGAGGTGATCTTATTGAAACATATAAGATACTGAGGGGGCTCGACAAATTAGATGCAGAGAGGATGTTTCCCCTCGTGGGGAAATCTAGAACTCGGGGGGCATAGTTTCAGAATAAAGGGCCGCCCTTTTAGAACTGAGATGAGGAGGAATTTCTTCTCTCAGAGGGTCGTAAATCTGGAATTCTCTGCCCCAGAGAGCCATGGAGGCTGGGTCATTAAATACATTTAAGGTGGAGATAGACAGATTTTTACAAGATAAGGGAGTGAAAGGGTTATGGGGAGCGGGCAGGAAAGTGGCTTTGAGCCCAAGATCAGCCATGATCTTATTGAATGGCGGAGCAGGCTCGAGGGGCCAAGTGGCCTATTCCTGCTCCTATTTCTTATGTTCTTATGTTCTAAAAGTAGCGAAGCAGCTTAATAAGGCCATAAAAAATGCATACCAAGCTCTAGGAATTATTTCTAGCGGGATAGAATTGAAAAGTAGAGAAGTTACGCTAAACCTGTATCGAACCTTGGTTAGACCACACTTGGAGCACTGCGTACAGTTGTGGTCGCCATATTATAAAAAGGATATAGAGGCACTGGAGAGGGTGAAAAAAGATTTACAAGGATGATACCAGAAATGTGAGGTTATACCTATCAAAGAATGAACAGGCTGGGTCTCTTCTCCCTTGAAAAGAAAAGACTGAGCGGTGACCTAATAGAGGTCTTTAAAATTGAGAGGTTTTGATAGAGTGGATACAGGGAGAGTGTTTCCGCCTGTGGGGAAGAGCAAACTCGAGGCCGTCAATATAAGATAGTCACCAAGAAATCCAATAGGGAATTCCGAAGAAACCTCTTTACCCAGAGAGTGGTGATAATGTGGAACTCGCTACCACAGAGAGTGGTTGAAGCAAATAGTATAGATGCATTTAAGGGGCGGTTAGATAAGCACATGAAGGAGAAGGGAATAGAGGGTTATGCTGAGAGTTAGATGAGGAAAGATGGGAGGAGGCTCGAGTGGAGTATAAACGCCAGTATGGACTTGTTAGGCTGAATGGCCTGTTTCTGTGCTGTATATCCTATGTAATTCTTCCCCATTTCTTTCTGGAGTAGAGTTCCATGGGTGTCATGTACCCTCCTGTACCTCATTGGATAGTGTTGAGGAGTTGGGAATCCTGGCAACTTTTTCCCTCCCTACGCAGGTGGATAATAGCACTGTCGTTGCCATTCTGGGTGAGATCCACTAATTCAGTCCATTGTGAAGAATTGAACCTGGATCCCGTGCATAGCTTACTAAGACACTGGGAAATGCCATTACATGCCAGCTCACTGGGGGAGGAGGGAATTTCCATAATCCTTCGTTTTAATGGAATTAATTGTAGTTTATTGAAAAGCATACTCTGAATAGCGAGAGGCTGCAAGCTAACTGTTCATCTTTGTGATTTTGTTGGTGTTCTGAGTACTTGTGTACCCTTGAGAGACTCTTCATGGACATAGCCATCAAGGCAGATGCGTTAAGTATACTTTACTGACAGCATGAGTGATTGGCTGCAGATAGACCTGGTATTCAGTCACTCGATGAGTGCACATGTTAACGGAAACCAAAGCCGATGAGATCACCTAAACATTTGAGCATATGTTGCCGTGTGTTTGAAGTTTATTGAGCTTTTTAAGGTCTATGGGACGCTTTGCCCATGAGGACGGTGACACTGCTTCCTCTCCTTAGGGTGCAGAAGAGGAAAGTGTGCAAGTGTTATCCTAAAACTAATCGACCTCTTGTGGCATTGCACATGGGTAGTCAAGAACAGTCAGGTTAAACTGTTAAGACGGTGTGGGGTAATAACGGAATTGGATAAAGAAAGAGGTAGGGGGAAGGAGACAGATGGGAGAGAGCAGGAAGGGCAGGGGGAGGATCAAGTTGGGAGGAGGGGAGGGAAACATGGGAGACAGAAGGAGGACATTGTGGGGGGGAGGGGGATTGCGGTTCGCGATGAGCGGGGTGGCGTTAGAGGCTGTGCTCCTATCTAAGTGGGGGGAGTGGAAGCACCTTCCTCACCAGGGTTGGTTCGGTTTGTGCTCAGTGAGGGAGGGGGGGGGGGCGGGGGTGATGGTTGTAATTCGTGATACGAGGGTTTGGGGTTGGGATTTGTGCTTGGTGAGGGAGAGTTGTACCTCGTACTCAGGAGGAGTGGGTGGTTTCTGCTCATTGGAAAGGGGCTGTGATGCAAGCTTCCTGTCTTGTTCCCAGCTATTTTAGCGCACCTGATGCTTGTGTTTCTTTACCAATACAGTCCCTCCGTTGCCCCTGGTCCAAAGATTTTTGGCGGCTGCTGTCACTCAGAGTCTTGCAGTTTTTATCTTTCACTTCGGGGTGGGGAGGAGGTTGCAATTTGTGGCCAGATTGAGGGGTGGAAGTAAGAGGGCTGAGATTTGTTCTCGGAGGGAATGGCGGGAAGATTTATTGTCTGTGGTTGCAAGTTATATATGTTCTTGTTATATATGACCCCCCAAGGCACCATTATACACCCACACAGCCCAGGAAGACAAAAGATTGGGCATCCCTGCTACACCCTAACCCAGAGTGCTTGATGGGGCAGTGAAGAGGGAGTTCAAATCTGCATCTCCTTGTGCTGAACCTATCCTGGAATTGCTTGTTGTCGTCACAGTCCTGAAGTGGGAAAGTGTTCAATTCCCCAAGCAGTAACATTTTGAGGACAAAATTTGCAAGAAGGTCATTAAAAATAAGTAAATTTTGTGCCAATACTTCTATCTCCCATTGCCTCGTCCTCCATTGTGATTACAGTAGGGCAGTTTGCACTGTGCTATCAGCAGCCACTGCGCCCGTTCCACCGTGCCATTTTTAGGGTGCAGCAGGGTTTACAAATTGGCTTCTTCAATTTAGAGTATGTTGTGCTAGCTCTATATTTCAGAGTCCCCCAGAACTTGATAAGTGGGAGAATGGAGTCTACTCTTAATTCAGAGTTGCTTAATTTGCAGTACTGCAAATTCTGAATTTTTTCATGCAAAAAATGCTTTTAATTATCTGGAGTAGACTGTATTGTGCTGTATTGATGATAATTCTTTGTGAAGCTAAGTGAATTAAGTATATCAATGTTGTCCTTGGGCTTATGTAGCACATTGGCACTAATGCTACAGGAAAGTATTTCACTTAACCCAGTACACTTTACTGTGCGATGGGCTTCTTGTGCAATACCATAAATCCATCGCCTCAAATTGCTCCCACTGCCAGTAATTCGCCTTGGCATTACGCTGCACAAAATGCTCTCCCTGGGCACAGCCCAAGTTTAGAAGAGCAGACGAAACTCGGACATGCATTAAGCACAATGAGGCGGATAGTAACAGACCTCACAGGGACATAAACTGACTGGTGAAATGGGCAGACACATGGCAGATGCAATTTAACGCAGTGAAGTGATACATTTTGGTAGGAAGGAGGAGAGGCAATATTAACGACAGTTTTAAAGGGGGTGCAGGAATGGCGAGATTTGGGGAGGTGTATGTACTCTGATCAGGGGAGTTAGATTAATTGAATAGCTCTACTAAAGAGCCGGCACAGACAAGATGGGATGAATGGCCTCCTGTGCTGTATCATTCTGTGATTCTATAATTGTATAGTTGGGCAGGTTGTCATAATTGAAGTGGGCATAGTATGAGTACTCCGCAAGCCCACTTCACTGAAATCCGAGCAACAGCACCACCTTCGATTAGCGCTTGTACATTCGCCGGGTAGCATTTTAACTTTCTTATTTCTAGCACAGTTGGGGCTGCTGCTTTTTAAAGTTCTGACCGATTCTCGAAGTTGAGACTGTGAAAAAATGGGCACGAGTGCTCCTTCGTTGCCAGTGTCAGTTGATGAGGATCTCTGGGCTTGCTAAGATTTCTCACTTGATGGTCCAGACACTTTTAGTTTATAATATTTTTGTTATTTTTATTGTCACTAAGAGTACTAGAAGCCAGCATCGCAGAAAACAAGGCCAGCCTGAAAAGGACTCAAGGAGAGGTATGGAGTGACTCGGTAAATCCGTACGATCGGAAGCGACAGGAGAACTGTCCTGTCGGGCTGAAGAATGTAGGAAACACCTGCTGGTTCAGTGCAGTTATTCAGGTGAGAGCCCGGTTTGTTCTTTCTCTCCAAAGTGTTTCACTTTCTCCTGCAGGGATGGGGCAGGGTGGTTAACCATCCCACAGGTGTGGTTCCAGAAGCATCAAGCATGTTTCACCCCAGGCCATCACTTCTCCTTTGTGTGCTGTGACGGACGAGAATCATCAGGCTGTTCCACTGCAAGGGAATCAGAATTGAGCCCACTCTTGTCTTTGCCTTGAGATACACGCATGTGTGGCAAGAGTCACCACCTGCCCTGTCTGGCCAGATTACAGGCTGAGATATTGGGGAAGCTGTAACTTCTCCTGAAGACTCATTTTTCATGTAAAGAAAGAAAGACTTGCATTTATACAGCACCTTTCACGACCTCAGGATGTCCCAAAGCACTTTACAGCCAATGAAGTACTTTTGAAGTGTAGTCACTGTTGTAATGTAGGAAACATGGCAGCCAATTTGCACACAGCAAACTCCCACAAACAGCAATGTGATAATGACCAGATAACCTGTTTTAGTGATGTTGGTTGAGGGATAAATATTGGCGAGGACACTGTGACAAACTCCCCTGCTCTGCTTTGAAATAGTGCCGTGGGATCTGTTACATTCACCTGAGAAGGCAGATGGGACCCTCGGTTTAATGCCTCATCTGAAAGACGGCACCTCCGACAGTGCAGCGCTCCCTCAGTACTGCACTGGGAGGCCAGTATTCTCTGTTTTGTATGAGTGATTGAATGGGCTGTGGTGCAGAGATCTTCCAAAAACAAATTGTGCTGTTAACCTGAACAGATTCAGGCCAGGGCTTTGCTCTCCTGGGGAAAGCCAATGTGTTTCACAACAGTTTGTTCTTGCTCCAACATCCCCCCACCCCCCCCGCCCTAAGTACTGTGATGACTGGCCGGCGACAACCAATTTAGAAACAAGCGAGCCTGGAAGTGATACCTAAGCTGACGGATCAGGTAGCAGCTCCCGTCTGAGTGACTCATTTGTTTATGTAAACTAGTCGTACTTGTTTTTTAGGAGGTAGCCTACTCCAGCACACTTTCTGAGTTAATTGCTCCCGTCACGCGGTGCGTCCTATTTCCCTGGAACCTAATAAACCTTTGTAGGCTGATTCTCCCCCCCCCTCCCCCTCACCTCTAGCCTCCGGCAGTCACCCTCTCTCTTTACCACACGGAATGCAGCGGTTCAAGAAGGCGGCCCACCACCACTTTCTTGAGGGCAACTGGGGCAGGCAATAAATGCTGGTCTTGCCAGCACCGCACACATCCACGACAATGAATAAAATAAAAACCTTTTCTCGCTCTTTATTTTTTTGTTACCATTGCTTCTGTGAGCTTTACTCGTGATCTTTCTGAGCTGTCCTGATCCCTCCGCTTTCTCGACCCCTCCCCTCCAGTCTTACTGCACTGTCTCCTGTAACTTATTAACATAAGAAATAGGAGCTGGAGTAGGCCATTTGGCCTCTCGAGAAGATCATGGTTGATCTTCTACCTCAGCTCCACCTTCCCGCACTATCCCCATATCCCTTAATTCCCAAAAATTTATCAACCTGTCTTGAATATACTCAACGACTGAGCATCCACAGCTCTCTGGGGTAGAGAATTCCAAAGATTCACCACCCTGTGAGTGAAGAAATTTCTCCTCATCTCAGTCCTAAATGGCCGACCCCTTATTCTGAGACTGTGACCCCGTGTTTTAGATTCCCCAGCCAGGGGAAACGTTTTCCCAGCATTAACCCTGACAAGCCGCCTAAGAATTTTATATGTTTCAATTAGATCACCTCTCATTCTTCTAAACTCTAGGGAATATAGGCCTAGTCTACTCAATCTCTCCTTATAGGGCAATCCCCCCAGGAACCAGTTTAGTGAACCTTCGTTGCACTCTCTATAAGGCAAGTACGTCTTTCCTTAGGTAAGGAGACCAGAACTGTACACTGTACTCCAGGTGTGGCCTCACCAATGCCCTGTATAATTGTAGTAAGACTTCTTTACTCTTATACTCTAATCCCTTTGTAACAAAAGCTGACGTACCATTTACTTTCCTAATTGCTTGCGGTACCTGCATGTTAACTTTCTGTGATTCATGTACAAGGACACCCAGGTCCCTCTGAATGCAAGCATTTCCCAGTCTCTCACCATTCAAAGTGGATAACTTCACACTTCCCCACATTGTATTCCATTTGCCATGCTCTTGCCCACTCAGTCAGTCTGTCTACATTTCACTGCAGCCTCTTTGCGTCCTCCTCACAGATTACTTTCCCACCTAACTTTGTATCATCAGCAAACTTGGATACGTTACACTCAGTCCCTTCATCTAAGTCATTAATATAGATTGTGAATAGCTGAGGCCCAAGCAATGATCCTTGCGGTACCCCGCTAGTTACAGCCTGCCAACCCCAAAAAGTCCTGTTTATTTCTACTCTCTGTTTTCTGTCCATTAACCAATCCTCAATCCATGCTAATATATTACTCCCAATCCCATGAGTCCTAATTTTGTGTAATAACCTCTTGTGTGGCACCTTATCGAATGCTTTTTGAAAATACAAATACACCATATCCACTGGTTCCCTCTTATCCATCCTACTAGTTACATCTTCAAAAACTTCTTAACAGGTTTGTCAAACACGATTATTCTTTCCCATGACCTCAATACTGTAGAACTCCTTTACTGCCCTGGGTCTCCTTTTCATCCTGCAATATGTTCAAACACAAGAGTCTCCTAACTATTTCTACTTGATTTACCGTGTCATCTTCTCTGACTTGTTTTCTAATCAGGTGGGGTCCTGCTATCTTCACCTAGGCTTCTCAATGAAGAACTAAATCGATCATTTATAATGGAGGCCGGCCGGAGAGGGGGTTTGAATCTAAGAAGTGAAAGCAGACCAGAAACTCCCACCTCACCAATGCCCACAAAATAAAAGTGACAGTAGTAAACCACAGTCCTATAAAGCGCGATTGTTTTGGCTAGAAGCACAACTTGTTGAGGGGTGAACCAGGGGATCTTATGGATCACTTCTTATCTGTTTCTTGAAGGGATATTCCATTTGACACTGGCTGCAGAGAGGAGCTTTGAGGAATTGGGGGTGGAACATGATGGAGCCTATAAGATACATATTGGGATGCAATCAGAAAGTATTCCGTCTTTTTTTTTATACAAACACTTAAATACCGAAATATTGAACTTATTTCATTCTTGATGCGCTCGTCAGACTTTGGAAAAGTGACTGAGACCAGTTAATCATTGTGTTGGCTGTTTTTGATTTGGATAATGCTGGCAACATGAGCAATGTAGGTCCTTTTGGTAATTTGTCTCCCCCCTCCCCCCCCAACACCACGGTTACACTGACCGGTGCTTGCGTACACTTGCTGCCTGCTCACTGTCTTGGTACCTTGCCCAAATGACCGTCGTTCATGCTTGAGCTCAGACCATCGCAGCCGAACCGAATCTGGGGCGGGGCGTTGGCTGCGGTGATGGTGGTGGTGGTTGTGGGAGAGATGTGCATGTGGGATGTCGGCTGTGGTGGGGGAGAGTTGCCTGCGTGGGCTGCAGAGAGGGGAGAGCCACGTGCGTACGATGTTGGTTTTTATATAACATGTTTTTAAAAGTGCCCACGGTTTGCAATCAGCTGCCATCCAGCGTAGGTGTAAACAAGTGATCAAGACTCTGTTCCACTGCAGTAGATCCAGTTACAAATTGGCAAAAAGTTATTGAGGATTAATAGCTTCATGGGGCTTTCACTGACCTTGACATGTTTATTTGGAGCTCTCGTGGGCCAGAGGTTAAGTACAGAAATGCCCTATGAATTATTATTAAGGAGCACTTATTTGACGTGCAGAAAATTCTTTTTACCTCCCTTTCTTCTCCCTTCACCACCTCGCAATCACCCCATCGATTCCTCTGTTGGAAGTGACATCTGTACACTGAGTCTTCCTTAAGCTACAAATAGTATTTTGTCATAGCACTGGAATTAAAAAGTGTTGCTGTAAGTGCAAACATCTCGAACCAAGACCCAGCCAAGAGCTAGAGCTCGACGTTTGGGAATCATGAATCACACGCCTACCCTGAGCTCTCATTGGCACCGTGCTGCCGTGCTGCACCGCCGTGCTGCACCCTGCGTGGAAATTTCCATCGCCCGTTCGCTAAAACCTTTCACCTTGACGAAGACTAATTCACGCAAATAAGAGGAAAGAGACAAAATAAATCATCCAGCAATGAACAAAAAGCACCCTTTGAAGCTGCTCACTCACTTCAAGTGTTTCCTTAACGTTTTTACTGCATTTAAAAATTTGTATCCAAGGTCCGTGATCTTCAAACCGCAACTCTGGTCCACGCCAGGCCAATCAGCCTTGGCAATGGACAGCCCTTGAAGCACAGGCGATTCTGCTCTACCTGTGCTCATAAAAGAAAAAGTATAAAGCACCTTTCTCAAAACTCCCCTACGCGCTTTACAGACAATGGAGTACTTTTAAAGTGTGGTCATTGTTGTAATGAAGGAAATGCGGCAGCCAATTTGCTCCCACACAAGCAGCAATGAGATAATGATCAGAGATTCTGTTTTTCATTAATGTTGCTTGAGGGATAAACATTGGCTAGGACACCAGGAAGAACGCCCCGGTTCTTCTTCGAATAGTGCTGTGGGATCTTTTACGTCCGCTGTAAGTTCAAACATTTCATACCAAGACGCAGCTGAAACCCTCATCCATGCCTTTGCTACCTCGAGACTTGACTATTCCAATGCACTCCTGGCTGGCCTACGTTCTACCCTCCGTAAACGTAAGGTCATCCAAAACTCTGCTGCCTGTGTTCTAACTCGAACGGGTGAAGTCCCATTCATCCATCACCCCTGTGCTCACTTCCTATATTGGCTCCTGGTTAAGCACTGCTGCGATTTTAAAATTCTGATCCTTGTTTTCACATTCCTCCATGGCCTCGCTCCTCCCTATCTCTGTAACCTCCTCCAGCTCCACAACCCCCCCAAAATATCTGCGCTCTTCTACTTCTGGCTTCTTGTGCATCCCCAATTTTAATCGCTCCACCATTGGTGGCTGTGCCTTCAGTTGCCTAGGTCCTAAGCTCTGGAATTCCCTCCCTAAACCTTTCCACCTCTCTTTCCTCCTTTAAGACGCTCCTTAAAACCTACCTCTTTGACAAAGCTTTTGGTCATCTGCCCGAATATCTCCTTATGTGGCTCGGTGTAAAATTTTGTTTCATAACGCTCCTGTGAAGTGCCTTGGGACATTAAAGGCTCTATATAAATATGTTGTTGTTCTCCACCTGAGAGGGCAGATGGGGCCTCGGTTTACCGTCTCATCTGAAAGACGGCACCTCCGACAGTGTAGCACTCCCTCAGTACTGCACTGGAGTGTCGGCCTAGAATTTGTGCTTGAGTCACTGGAGTGGGACGTGAACCTTCTGACTCAAAGGCCAGAGTGTGCCACTAACTGAGCCACATCTGACACCATGTCACCCAAACCTCTGATCTGTCCTGTTTAAAACTTGTGGGCCTGAATCTTTGCAAATGACAGTTGCCTGATAGATGGATAAATCCTGAATCTGAATACTAAAGATCCCTCAGTAACAGCAACTCAAGATATATGCAGGACGTGGATTTTTAGAGCATTGGTGGTCTTGAGCATCCGTGCTATGTTTAGGGATGGATGGTGAGCAAAGGCCATCCTTGCATTCTTCATGCGCCAGTGCAGATTGGATAGCCTGCCCTCCACGTGTCTGCTTTGAGGCATGTTGCAGCGCTGCGTGTCGGGTTCGTTAAGGTACGTCCCGATAACCGCACCTCGCCCTCAATAGCAGGACTGTCAGATCATTTGTGGTAAAACGTTTCATGTTTGAATAACCCTTTGTGTTGTAGAATCCTTCTAACTTCAGCCCTTCATTCTTCACGTGATAATGCACTCACTGGCGAATGGATAGCCACCTTTCTCCATTTGGTCTCGTCATTTTGAAAACCTCTGGTAGAATTTGTAAACACTTTCTTTCTGTGATGGAGAAATTTCTTTCCTATTTCCTATGGGTTATTCACTTCACAAGGCAAAAGAACCAGAGGAGAGCGTCAGAAAGGACTGCTGCTGATGCTGACCTCTAGTGGCACGCACGTTTATGGGCGCTGGGTTGAGGGCAGATTCCGGCTCAGCTGTGCCAACCTCGGTGGGCAACTAACTTGGGAGGCTAACATGACTAGTGGCCAGTTAGGCAAGGCCCTGAGGGTCGTCTGGTACTGGTCAAGCTGTACTCAGCAAGGAGCAAATGCCTTCAGAATAGGAAAGGAGGAAATTAAAGGTAAAAGATTATTTGGCCATTTATCGCATTACTGTTTGTGGGATCTTGCTGTGTGCGAATGGCAGCCGTGTTTCCTACATTACAACAGTGACTACACTTCAAAAAGTACTTCATTGGCTGTAAAGCGCTTTGGGATGTCCTGAGGTCGTGAAAAGCGCTGTAGAAATGCAAGTTTCTCTCTTTCTCCCCCCTCTCTCTTGCTCTTTCTCTCTCTCTCTGCTTTCTTCTTTATCTTTCCATTTTCCTTTTTCCTTTCTCTCTTTTGTCTCATCGGTTGATAAGATCATTGCTCTGTCATACTCATAGGCCTCCTCTGTGTTACGTGCGCGACCTTTAAAACTCCGGCACTGACCGTACCTAAAATACAATTTTTCTTTCTTCCCTCCCCCTTTAGTCCCTCTTTAATCTGCTCGAGTTTCGGAGACTCGTCCTCAACTATGTACCGCCGACTGATCCTCAGGATGTACCTCAAAATCAAAAGGTGCGTGGCTTCTATTGTCTCTTTGTGAATGCTTGCAGCTGGCACTTGGGACGCTGGGCACGGCAGGGACCCAACTCACTGCGCCCCCACCTCACCACTCTCAGCAGGTGAAACTAAGTGACTTCTTATAATCTGAGGCCCGTGCCCCTCTTTTTGGGTTGCAAACTCTGGTTGGACATATTCCTGGGGGTACTGTCACATGACCCTTCCGCTTCCAAGCGCCCTGCGCCTACGCAACGCCATTGGTCTCCCGACACGTCCATCCTCACGGCTCCCGCCTTCCCGCAGCCAATTAGAAAGTTAACTACTCTTCGTTACCCGATTGGATGATGCTCGACTGTCAGTCAAACAGACTTTTTCCCCTCCCATCTCCTATAACTAATAAATGTAAATTTAAAAGAAAAAAAACTTTTTTTTTCAGTGACCCTATGATTTTTCTCAGGTTGCCAGAAGCAGTGCCCCGGAGATTAAGCTTTAATTCCCCCAGGGCAATCCTGGAGGGTTGGGAACCCGACTAACCCCTCTGGCCAGTGTAAAACTTGATGTGGTTGGGCTTCCACTAAAGCAAGCATGTGGTGTGTGAGCAGACCAAGGACAGGCATTTAAAAAAAAAACTACATGCAACACTTGGGCTTTTGCTGTCTAGGTTTCGTTTCTCAGAATCACCGTCTGGCTACACCTGAAACCAGGCTGTCTGCAGACGGAGGTTGTGCGTCAGACTGTCCTTCTTTAACACAATGTAACAGAATTCTGACCTTGGCCTCACTCCCGCTAACCTGCACTGTAGCATCCTCTGGTGGTCAATAAATGATATTTTTTTTATTCGTTCATGGGATGTGGGCGTCGCTGGCAAGGCCAGCATTTGTTGCCCATCCCTAGTTGCCCTTGAGAAGGTGGTGGTGAGCCACCTTCTTGAACCGCTGCAGTCTGTGTAGTGAAGGTACTCCCACAGTGCTGTTAGGTAGGGAGTTCCAGGATTTTGACCCAGCAACGATGAAGGAACGACCGATATACTTCCAAGTCAGGATGGTGGGGGACTTGGAGGTGGTGGTGTTCCCACGCGTCTGCTGCCCTTGTCCTTCTCGGTGGAAGAGGTCACGGGTTTGGGAGGTGCTGCCGAAGAAGCCTTGGCGAGTTGCTGCAGTGCATCTTGTAGATGGTACACACTGCAGCCACGGTGTGCTGGTGGTGGAGGGAGTGAATGTTTAAGGTGGTGGATGGGAACGGTAGCGTAGTGGTAATGGGCTAGTAATCCAGAGACCTGGACTAATGATCCAGAGACCAAATCCCACCACGGCAGCTGGGGAATTTAAATTCAGTAAATTAAATAAATCTGGAATAATTACTAGTGTCAGTAATGGTAACCATGAAACTCGGATTGTCGTAAAAACCCATCTGGTTCACTAATGTCCTTTTAGGGAAGGAAATCTGCCATCCTTACCTGGTCTGACCTATATGTGACTCCGAACCCACAACAATGTAGTTGACTCTTAACTGCCCTCTGAAATGGCCTAGCAAGACACTCAGTTGTAACAAACCGCTACAAAAAACAATAAAAAGAATGAAACCGGACGGACCACCCGGCATCGACCTTGGCACCGGCTACGAACACGGCAACGGCACACCCAGCCCAGTCAACCCTGCAAAGTCCTCCTCACCAACATCTGGGGACTTGTGCCAAAATTAGGAGAGCTGTTCCACAGACTAGTCAAGCAACAGCCTGACATAGTCATACTCACAGAATCATACCTTTCAGCCAATGTCGCAAACTCCTCCATCACCATCCCTGGGTATGTTCTGTCCCACCGGCAGGACAGACCCACCAGGGGTGGCGGCACAGTGGTATACAGTCGGGAAGGAGTGGCCCTGGGAGTCCTCAACATTGACTCCGGACCCCATGAAGTCTCATGGCTTCAGGTCGAGCATGGGCAAGGAAACCTCCCGCTGATTACCACCTACCGCCGTTCCTCAGCTGATGAATCAGTACTCCTCCGTGTTGAACACCACTTGGAAGAAGCACTGAGAGTAGCAAGGGCTCAGAATGTACTCTGGGTGGGGGACTTCAATGTCCATCACCAAGAGTGGCTCGGTAGCACCACTACTGACCGAGCTGGCCGAGTCCTGAAGGACATAGCTGCCAGTCTAGGACTGCGACAGTTGGTGAGAGAACCAACACGAGGGGAAAACCTACTTGACCTCGTCCTCCCCAATCTACCTGTCGCAGATGCATCTGTCCATGACAGTATTGGTAGCAGTGACCACCTGCACAATCATTATGGAGACGAAGTCCCGTCTTCACACTGAGGGCACCCTCCATCGTGTTGTGTAGCACGGCCCTGGATGGTGTTGAGCTTCTTGAGTGTTGTTGGAGCTGCACTCATCCAGGCAAGTGGAGAGTATTCCATCACACTCCTTACTTGTGCCTTGTAGATGGTGGAAAGGCTTTGGGGAGTCAGGAGGTGAGACACTCACTGCAGAATACCCAGCCTCTGACCTGCTCTTGTTGCCACAGTATTTATGTGGCTGGTCCAGTTAAGTTTCTGGTCAATGGCGACTCCCACGATATTGATGGTGGGGGATTCGGCGATGGTAATTCGGTGAATGTCAAGGGGCGGTGGTTAGACGCTCGCTTGTTGGAGATAGTCATTGCCTGGCACTTGTGTGGCACAAATGTTACTTGCCACTTATCAGCCCAAGCCTCAATGTCGTCCAGGTCTTGCTGAATGCTGGCATGGACTGCTTCAATATCTGAGGAGTTGTTGAACACTGTGCAGTCATCAGCGAACATCCCCACTTCTGACCTTATCATGGAGGGAAGGTCATTGATGGAGCAGCTGAAGATGGTTGGGCCTCGGACACTGCCCTGAGGAACTCCTGCAGCGATGTCCTGGGGCTGTGATGATTGACCTCCAACCACCACAACCATCTTCCTTTGTGCTAGATATGACTCCAGCCAGCGGAGAGTTTTCCCCCCGATTCCCATTGACTTCAGTTTTACTCGGGAATCTTGATGCCACACTCGGTCAAATGCTGCCTTGATGTCGAGGGAAGTCACTCTCATCTCACCTCTGGAATTCAGCTCTTTTGTCCGTGTTTGGACCAAGGCTGTAATGAGGTCTGGAGCCGAGCGGTTCTGGCGGAACCCAAACTGGGCATCAGTGAGCAGGTTATTGGTGAGTAAGTGCCGATTGATAGCACCGTTGATGACACCTTCCATCTCTTTGACGATGATTGAGAGTAGACTGATGGGGCAGTAATTGGCTGGATTGGATTTGTCCTGCTCTTTATGGACAGGACATACCTGGGCAGTTTCCACATTGTCGGATAGATGCTAGTGTTATAGCTGTACTGGAACAGCTTGGCTAGAGGCTAGTTTTGGAGCTTAAGTCTTCAGCACGACTGCTGGGATGTTGTCGAGGCCCACAGCCTTTGCTGTATCCAGTGCGCTCAGCCGTTCCTTGATATCACGTGGCGTGAATCGAATTGGCTGAAGACTGGCTTCTGTGGTGGTGGGGACCTCAGGAGGAGGCCGATATGGATCATCCACTCGGCACTTCTGGCTGAAATTGGTTGCATACGCTTCAGCTTTGTCTTTTGGACTCGTGCTGGGCTCCACCATCATTGAGGATGGGGATATTCATGGAGGCTCCTCCATGTTGTTTAATGGTCCACCACCATTCACGACTGGATGTGGCAGGACTGCAGAGCTTTGATCTGATCCGTTGATTGTGGGATTGCTTAGCTCTGTCTATAGCATGCTGCTTCTGCTTTTTAGCATGCATGTTTTCCATGTATCAAGATCAGTAATGAGGAATAGCTGTGAGGAAAGATTGGATAGGCTGGAGTTGTTTTCTTTGGAACAGAGGAGGCTGAGAGGAGACTTAATTGAGGTGTATAAAATTATGACGGGCCTAGATAGAGTGGATAGGAAGGACCTATTTCCCTTAGTGGAGGAGTCAATAGATTTAAAGTAATTGGTAGAAGGATCAGAGGGGAGTTGAGGAGAACTTTTTTCACCCAAGAGGGTGGTGGGGGTCTGGAACTCACTGCCTGAAAGGGTGGTAGAGGCAGAAACCCTCATCGCATTTAAAAAGTACTTGAATATGCACTTAAAGTGCCGTAACCTACAGGGCTACGGACCAAGAGCTGCAAAATGGGATTAGGCTGGAGAGCTCTTTTTCGGCCAGCACAGACATGATGGGCCGAATGGCCTCCGTCTATGATTCAAAAGTAACTTGCAAGATGAAACCATTGGAGGCTTCAGTGTTTCCTTTATATTTGAATAATATTCTCCTTTCCTGCCCAAGTCTTTATTCATATATTTTTGTTATAAAACTTGTTAATTTTATATTCTTGAAAGTGAGGGCTTTCAGTGCCAGGGGGATGGAACACTTTCCTTTTCAGGCATCCAGGTCAGGTAGGATACAGCATGGGGAGAGATGCAGGATGAGAGGGGCAGGGTAAGGCTCCTTCCATTCTGTCCCAGCAATGTGTCCTCTGCAGTGTGGCTTTTTTTTCCATTTCTTTGCACTATCCATGCTGTATCCCCTCTTGAGTCAGAGTGCTATTTGTTTTTACAATTAGGTGGGAAACTAGGTGGGACTGTGAGTTGTGAGGAGGATGCAAAGAGGCTTCAAGGCGATTTAGACAAGTTGAGTGAGTGGGCAAATACACGGCAGATGCAGTATAACGTGGATAAATGTGAAGTTATCCACTTTGGTAGGGAAAACAGAAAGGCAGAGTATTATTTAAATGGTGATAGATTGGGAAATGTTGATGTACAGAGGGACCTGGGTGTCCTTGTACACCAGTCACTGAAAGCAAACATGCAGGTGCAGCAAGCAGTTAGGAAGGCAAATGGTATGTTGGCCTTCATTGCAAGAGGATTTGAGTACAGGAGCAAGGATGTCTTACTACAGTTATACAGGGCCTTGGTGAGACCACACCTGGAGTACTGTGTGCCGTTTTGGTCTCCTTACCTAAGAAAGGATATACTTGCCATAGAGGGAGTGCAGCGAAGGTTCACCAGACTGATTCCTGGGATGGCAGGACTGTCGTATGAGGAGAGATTGGGTTGACTAGGCCTGTATTCACTAGAGTTTAGGAGAATGAGAGGGGATCTCATTGAAACGTATAAAATTATGACAGGGCTAGACAGACTGGATGCAGGGAGGATGTTTCCCCTGGCTGGGGGGGGGGTCTAGAATGAGGAGTCACAGTCTCAGGATACGGGGTAGGACATCTAGGACTGAGATGAGGAGCAATTTCTTCACTCAGAGGGTGGTGAACCTGTGGAATTCTCTACCACAGAAGGCTGTGGAGGCCAAGTCACTGAATATATTTAAGAAGGAGATAGATACATTTCTAGACACAAAAGGCATCAAGGGGTATGGGGAGAGAGCGGGAATATGGTATTGAGATAGAGGATCAGCCATGATCATATTGAATGGCGGAGCAGGCTTGAAGGGCCGAATGGCCTACTCCTGCTCCCATTTTTCTATGTTTCTACTGAATTGGAAGCAGGTTTTTGCTGTGGGTCCTTGCCCACTAGGATCTGGATTGAGACTGAACAAGCTAATGGCCCAGAAATTGATCTCGCTCTGTTCCCGCGGGGGTAAGCCTTTCCCGCGATGTCTCACCTCGCTTATGCTTTTTCTGATCCAGCTCGCACGAAATTGATGTTCCAGACATCAGCTGTGCTGGGCTTGCGTATCCCAGCGGCGTAGTTAATTCGTGCGAGCTGTGGGATCACGTGACTCAGTTAGAGCCAATGGCAGCACACCATCTTCCATTCATAAGTCTCACAGCATGGCTGAGAGACTTATGAATCTTACACCCCCCCAAAATAACAGCTAAACCTCAATTAAATTAAAAAAAAAAACCATCACATTAATAAAATAAGTATAGTTAATTAAATTAACCATTTTAAATAAAAAATTAAATTTTTGAAAAAATTTAAAATCTTTTAAAAAGTTATAAAAATAAACTTACCTGTCTTTAAAGTCTATAAAAAAGATATACCTGTAAAAAAAAAATTCAAAAAAATACTTAATTCACTACTTACCTTCTTAAAAGCGGGTCTTACTCCTCCTTTTTACATTTCCAAAATCTTCAGTACTTACCTGCGCGTCCAAAGCATGAAGTGCACAGCGTGCGCGCAGCCTGTAGCGCGCACGCGATGCACTCCGGCCCCGCCCCCTTTTCGGAAGAGCAATTGCCGGTTTTCAGCGCATGCGCAGGGCATGCAGAAAACCGGCAATTGGAGTGGGAATACGCGAGAGTATGCAGTGCGTACTCTCGCGTCCCGGGATCAATTTTCGGCCCAATGTTTCACTGGGCCCTTAGTCACCAGACAAAGTGGACTTTCATCCCATTAATCTTGGCTGTATTTTAAGCTGGGTTCCAGAAGAGAGAGGCCAGTGCCTGAACCCTCATTCCAGTTTTTAAAACTGACCTTTTTTGCTTGTATATTTAATGTCCTCTTTGTTCTAATTCCTCCTCCTCGTCCTCCTTCTCTGTTCCTGCAGTGGGATCGCTGGCACAGTGACACTTTTAGGATGCACATCATGGATGGAGAAATCCAGAAATGCTCGTAATTTTTCCTTACAATTTTTTTATGGGAGATGATTTCTTTCCCCACCCTTTTCCCCCAGTCCTGATAGGTGAGGCAAGCGCGATCTAGCCCCAGAACTTTTCAATAAATAGATACAATAGTCACTTGCTGTGGCTGTGTTGTTAAATTAACCTTGCCTCCCCTCCCCCCCCCCCCCTCCTCCCCACACCCTTGTAGAAAGTGCCGAGGTCTCTAGTTGATGTCACCTTCTCCCTTCCTGCTGCTCTCAACACGACAGCTAAATTGAGGAGGTGGACTGACTGTGTGGGAGTGTTGAGAAGGTGGCAGTGAAGACAGTACATCCTGCCGATTACTGTGTTAGTGCAGCAGTGTGAGCTTTTGTCTTCATGACCTCAGTAAAGTGTAATAATAGTGGGCGTGTGCACTGTGTGAACAACAGCAAACAGTCCAGCTATACCAACTGAGCTGAGGCTGTGTTTGCATAGTGTGATCGCTCTCTCTCTCTCCCCCTCGCGCCCTCTCTCTCCCCCTCGCGCCCTCTCTCTCCCCCTCGCGCCCTCTCTCTCCCCCTCGCGCCCTCTCTCTCCCCCTCGCCCCCTCTCTCTCCCCCCCTCGCCCCCTCTCTCTCCCCCCCTCGCCCCCTCTCTCTCCCCCCTCGCCCCCTCTCTCTCCCCCCCTCGCCCCCTCTCTCTCCCCCCCTCGCCCCCTCTCTCTCCCCCCCTCGCCCCCTCTCTCTCCCCCCCTCGCCCGCTCTCTCTCCCCCCCTCGCCCCTCCTCTCCCCCCCTCGCCCCCTCTCTCTCCCCCCCTCGCCCGCTCTCTCTCCCCCCCTCGCCCGCTCTCTCTCCCCCCCTCGCCCGCTCTCTCTCCCCCCCTCGCCCCCTCTCTCTCCCCCCCTCGCCCCCCCTCGCCCGCCCCCCCTCTCGCCCCCCCTCTCGCCCCCCCTCTCTCCCCCTCTCTCTCCCCCCCGCGCCCCCCCTCGGCCCCTCGCGCCCCCATCGCCCCCCCCTCCCCCCCCCATCCCTCCCTCCCACCCCCGCCCCCTTCCTCCGTCACCCGCCTGTGCTCCCTCTGTCCCTCCCTCCCCCGACGCGCTCCCTCCCTCCCTCTCCCGCCCCTTCCTCCCTCCGCCGCCCCCTTCCTCCCTCCCCCGCCGGCGATCCCTCCCTCCCCCACCCGCGCTCCCTCCCCCGCCCGCGCTCCCTCCCTGCCTCCCTCCCCCGCCCGCGCTCCGTCCCTGCCTACCCGCTCTCCCTCCCTCCCCCGCCCGCGCTCCCTCCCTCCCCCGCCCGCGCTCCCTCCCTCCCCCGCCCGCGCTCCCTCCCTCCCCCGCCCGCGCTCCCTCCCTCCCCCGCCCGCGCTCCCTCCCTCCCCCGCCCGCGCTCCCTCCCTCCCCCGCCCGCGCTCCCTCCCTCCCCCGCCCGCGCTCCCTCCCTCCCCCGCCCGCGCTCCCTCCCTCCCCCGCCCGCGCTCCCTCCCTCCCCCGCCCGCGCTCCCTCCCTCCCCCGCCCGCGCTCCCTCCCTCCCCCGCCCGCGCTCCCTCCCTCCCCCGCCCGCGCTCCCTCCCTCCCCCGCCCGCGCTCCCTCCCTCCCCCGCCCGCGCTCCCTCCCTCCCCCGCCCGCGCTCCCTCCCTCCCCCGCCCGCGCTCCCTCCCTCCCCCGCCCGCGCTCCCTCCCTCCCCCGCCCGCGCTCCCTCCCTCCCCCGCCCGCGCTCCCTCCCTCCCCCGCCCGCGCTCCCTCCCTCCCCCGCCCGCTCTCCCTCCCTCCCCCGCCCGCTCTCCCTCCCTCCCCCGCCCGCTCTCCCTCCCTCCCCCGCCCGCTCTCCCTCCCTCGCCCGCCCGCTCTCCCTCCCTCCCCCGCCCGCTCTCCCTCCCTCCCCCGCCCGCGCTCCCTCCCTCCCCCGCCCGCGCTCCCTCCCTCCCCCGCCCGCGCTCCCTCCCTCCCCCGCCCGCGCTCCCTCCCTCCCCCGCCCGCGCTCCCTCCCTCCCCCGCCCGCGCTCCCTCCCTCCCCCGCCCGCGCTCCCTCCCTCCCCCGCCCGCGCTCCCTCCCTCCCCCGCCCGCGCTCCCTCCCTCCCCCGCCCGCGCTCCCTCCCTCCCCCGCCCGCGCTCCCTCCCTCCCCCGCCCGCGCTCCCTCCCTCCCCCGCCCGCGCTCCCTCCCTCCCCCGCCCGCGCTCCCTCCCTCCCCCGCCCGCGCTCCCTCCCTCCCCCGCCCGCGCTCCCTCCCTCCCCCGCCCGCGCTCCCTCCCTCCCCCGCCCGCCCTCCCTCCCTCCCCCGCCCGCCCTCCCTCCCTCCCCCGCCCGCCCTCCCTCCCTCCCCCGCCCGCCCTCCCTCCCTCCCCCGCCCGCCCTCCCTCCCTCCCCCGCCCGCCCTCCCTCCTCCCCCCGCCCGCCCCTCCCTCCCTCCCCCGCCCGCCCTCCCTCCCTCCCCCGCCCGCCCTCCCTCCCTCCCCCGCCCGCCCTCCCTCCCTCCCCGCGCTCCCTCCCTCCCCCCGCCCGCCCTCCCTCCCTCCCCGCCCGCCCTCCCTCCCTCCCCGCCCGCCTGCCTCCCTCCCGCCCGCCCTCCCTCCCTCCCCGCCCGCACTGCCTCCCTCCCTCCCCCGCCCTCCTGCCTCCCCCGCCCGCCCTGCCTCCCCCGCCCGCCCTGCCTCCCCCGCCCGCCCTGCCTCCCCCGCCGGCCCTGCCTCCCCCGCCCGCCCTGCCTCCCCCGCCCGCCCTGCCTCCCCCGCCCGCCCTGCCTCCCCCGCCCGCCCTGCTCCCCCGCCCGCCCTCCCTCCCCCGCCCGCGCTCCCTCCCTCCCCCCGCCCGCGCTCCCTCCCTCCCCCCGCCCGCGCTCCCTCCCTCCCCCCGCCCGCGCTCCCTCCCTCCCCCCGCCCGCGCTCCCTCCCTCCCCCCGCCCGCGCTCCCTCCTCCCCCCGCCCGCGCTCCCTCCCTCCCCCCGCCCGCGCTCCTTCCCTCCCCCCCGCCCGCCCTCCCTCCCTCCCCCCGCCCGCCCGCCCTCCCTCCCTCCCTCCCCCCGCCCGCCCGCCCTCCCTCCCTCCCCCCGCCCGCCCTCCCTCCCTCCCCCCGCCCGCCCTCCCTCCCCCCGCCCGCCCTCCCTCCCCCCGCCCGCCCTCCCTCCCTCCCCCCGCCCGCCCTCCCTCCCTCCCCCCGCCCCCCTCCCTCCCTCACCCCGCCCGCCCTCCCTCCCTCCCCCCCGCCCCGCCCTCCCCCCGCCCGCCCTCCCTCCCTCCCCCCGCCCGCCCTCCCTCCCTCCCCCCGCCCGCCCTCCCTCCCTCCCCGCCCGCGCTCCCTCCCTCCCCCGCCCGCCCTCCCTCCCTCCCCCGCGCTCCCTCCCTCCCCCGCCCGCCCTCCCTCCCTCCCCGCCCGCCCTCCCTCCCTCCCCGCCCGCCCTGCCTCCCTCCCCGCCCTGCCTCCCTCCCTCCCCGCCCGCCCTGCCTCCCTCCCTCCCTCCCCCGCCCTCCCTGCCTCCCCCGCCCGCCCTGCCTCCCCCGCCCGCCCTGCCTCGCCCGCCCGCCCTGCCTCCCCCGCCCGCCCTGCCTCCCCCGCCCGCCCTGCCTCCCCCGCCCGCCCTGCCTCCCCCGCCCGCCCTGCCTCCCCCGCCCGCCCTGCCTCCCCCGCCCGCCCTGCCTCCCCCCGCCCGCGCTCCCTCCCTCCCCCCGCCCGCGCTCCCTCCCTCCCCCCGCCCGCGCTCCCTCCCTCCCCCCGCCCGCGCTCCCTCCCTCCCCCCGCCCGCGCTCCCTCCCTCCCCCCGCCCGCGCTCCCTCCCTCCCCCCGCCCGCGCTCCTTCCCTCCCCCCGCCCGCCCTCCCCCCGCCCGCCCGCCCTCCCTCCCCCCGCCCGCCCTCCCTCCCTCCCCCCGTCCGCCCTCCCTCCCCCGCCCGCCCTCCCTCCCTCCCCCCGCCCGCCCTCCCTCCCTCCCCCCGCCCGCCCTCCCTCCCTCACCCCGCCCGCGCTCCCTCCCTCCCCCCGCCCGCCCGCCCTCCTCCCTCCCCCCGCCCGCCCTCCCTCCCTCCCCCCGCCCGCCCTCCCTCCCTCCCCCCGCCCGCCCTCCCTCCCTCCCCGCCCGCGCTCCCTCCCTCCCCCGCCCGGGCTCCTCCCTCCCCCGCCCGCGCTCCCTCCCTCCCCGCCCGCCCTCCCTCCCTCCCCGCCCGCCCTGCCTCCCTCCCTCCCTCCCCCGCCCTCCCTGCCTCCCCGCCCGCCCTGCCTCCCCCGCCCGCCCTGCCTCCCCCGCCCGCCCTGCCTCCCCCGCCCGCCCTGCCTCCCCCGCCCGCCCGCCCTCCCTCCCCCCGCCCGCCCTCCCTCCCCCCGCCCGCGCTCCCTCCCTCCCCCCGCCCGCGCTCCCTCCCTCCCCCCGCCCGCGCTCCCTCCCCCCGCCCGCCCGCCCTCCCTCCCCCCGCCCGCCCGCCCTCCCTCCCCCCGCCCGCCCTCCCTCCCTCCCTCCCCCGCCCTCCCTCCCTCCCCCGCCCGCCCTCCCTCCCTCCCCCGCCCGCCCTCCCTACCTCCCCCCGCCCGCCCTCCCTACCTCCCTCCCTCCCTCCCCCCGCCTGCGCTCCCTCCCTCCCTCCCTCCCTCCCCCCGCCTGCGCTCCCTCCCTCCCCCCGCCCGCGCTCCCTCCCTCCCTCCCTCCCTCCCCCCGCCTGCGCTCCCTCCCTCCCCCCGCCTGCGCTCCCTCCCTCCCCCCGCCCTCCCT